>MUZH01004147.1:0-48571 GCA_003012965.1 Juglanconis oblonga | reverse complement strand
GAGGGAGAGAACCCAGCAGGCGATGGATAGAGACAGACACACAGAGAGACGGAGGGAGAGAGGGAAGAGGGGGGGGGGCAAAGGCCTGAAAAAACGGCTGGAGCAGGGGACTTGCGCGAGGGGCAGCTTAGCTTCCCCCCCCCCCAACAGGCAGATCTCACTACTACTACTGATGGGGGACTTTCTCAGTTCCCGCCCAAACACGTTTACCGCGATGACCGTAGTTATTCAGCGATACCTTTGATCCCAAAGCTGCAAGCAACACCGATGGATGCTATACCGTCTCCGTTTTTCCCATTTTGGTCCCATCCCTATGGGGACGCCTGCACGCGAAACAATGTCGTGCTATGCCTGTTCACCCTTATCTCTCTGTAGACGCCCCGATAAGGACCCATCCAATAACAAGAAACAGGGAAAAGAGGAAGAAGAAAAAAGAAGAAGAAAAATAGACGCCCAGTCTCAGGCGGTGAGACTGCGGTATTCTTCTCCATAAACGCCTGCACGGAAACAATGCCGTACTGTGCCTACTTCCCTCTCCCAAGGACAACGCGTCTAGGAATTCGAGACCTGGAGCGACGACAGATGATCAGAGTGTCAAGACCATCATCCTACGCAATATCCCACTCATTGTCACCTGCCACATCATAATCCTCCTCACCACCCATAACACCATCCTGCTGAGCGTGGCCGCCATTCTGCTTGATGTCGACGTCCACCATGGTCGCATCCAGTCCCTCATCAGCGGACCCACCACCGCCACCACCGCCACCGCCGTTCGCAGAAACATCAATCTTACTAGTCGCGCTCCCAGGCAAGGGACCCGCAGAGTTGGCGACCCACGCCGTCTCGACCTTCTCGTCCGGCAGGGCACCGCCGACGGTGTGGAAGAACTTCTCGGCGGCCCGGCGGTCGCTGAAGCTGACGTGCGTCACGGCGGGCGTGACCTCGATCTCAGCAGTGAACTCGCCGAGGCTGAAGAGGTGCTGCCGCAGGGCCTCGTCTTTGTCGGGGACGGAAAAGTCCACGCCCGTGAGCGCCACCTTCTTGGGCCGGTTGTCGAGGGAGAAGGCGGCGTACGCGGCGTGGATGTTACCACGGCCGGCACCACCGCCGCGGCCTCCCCGGTATGACCCGCGAGGGGCGTAGCCTCCACGACCGCGACCGTAGTAACCACCTCTGCCGCGGGGAGGGTAGGCAGAGTACTCGGAGGAGTAGGTCGATATAGTGGCATCCTCCTCAAACTGGCCATGAGGGTCTAGGCCGAAAGACTTGGCCTCCTCCTGCAACTTCGCCAACGTCGCGCGCAGAGCGTCCGTCTGCGCAGATGGCTTCGAGGTGTCGACGCTCTCGTCCTTCACGGCCGTGTTTTCAGCACTCGGCTCTGAGGAATCCTTCCGTGAGCCGGCCAGCTTGGCAAGGAGGCGCTGCTTCTCCGCCTCCTGCTTGGCCTGCAGTTCCTTCCGCTTCTTATCGAGCTCCGCTCGGCGCTCGGCGAGCTCCTTTTTCTGTCGCATCTTCTCCTCGTGGACCTTCTGCGCCTCTTCCTGCTGGTGCTTGAACTCCTCCATATCAATCTCCGGCTCCTGAGCATCTGCTGATGCGCGCGATCCATTCGTAGCCGACAAGTCTTTCTTGGCCCCATTCGCACCACCACCATTGGCGATTTCCACGTGCTTCTCATCCTTATACCAAAAGACCTTGACAAATCGGTTGTCAAATATCACCTTGGGCGACCTGTACGCGGCGTTGGCTGCGCCCCAGTTGTCGTACTTCACAATCGCAAGCCGCTTGTACGGCATCATCGTGACCTCTTCAATATTGCCGAACTGCGAGAAGAATTCACGAACCTGGTCTTCGTCAAAGTTCTCTTCAGGTATGCTCTCAATCACCACCTTCGTCTGGGTCCTGTCACGCATTGGTCCCGCAAAAGAGAAGGGAGCACGGGCTGGACCCGTTCTCCGCGGGTGCTGCTGCCCTTGGCGATGATCTCTGCGGTGATTTCGATGAACATTATGGTCCATCTCGGCCTCAAGGAACTCGGGAGGGTCCATGGGAAGGTTGGGAACCCAGTTCATCGACTCCGCGATGCCTGGCTCGTTGTCTGCTGGTTGTGTCAGAACTGGTATGCCGAATGCATTGTAGAAGAAACCGAAGGAAAAATCTGGACTGGGCATGATGGGACCATTCTGGGCAGCGAAACCTCCATTTGGAGGAAACCAACGGCCATCGCGGAAATGATCGAAGTGACCACTCGTAGGCACTTTGTCATGTGGGGCATTCCTGAAATCAAACGGCAACCGACCTTCTGCTGGCAGCTTTGGCAGCTGTATCTGCCCAGATGTCTGGGGCACGGGCAGATTGTTGAGCATGGCTTCGGCCCCGTTGCTGTGCTCATACATGCAGTTGTGACCTCTCGCGCAGTAGCCCTTGTTGTCGTAGTCGCGACACCGACCTCTCCTCTTCTGGGGTGTCTGACGCTGGGGAGGGTAGTTCTGTTGTTGAGAAAAGTCGGGTAAGTTCGCCATCTGCATACCGATCTGCTGCTGGAGCAGTTGAAGCTTCCTCATCGCTTCCATCGGGTTGCCGCTGGAGAGGAGGCTCGTCATGTCGACCGCAGGTCCGGTCGGCGCGAAGGGTGGCGCATTCGGACCGGGCGCGTTGGGATATCCATACTGCAGCGGCTGCACCGGCTGTGGGCGATCAGGGTCTACATAGCCCTTGCGCCCTCCACCGCGCCGGGGCTGCTTAAACGACCGCCCGCCGCCATGGAACTGCTCGCGCCCATTAGGCGCATCGAAGTCGCCACGGTCTTGGAAGCCGCGCTTACGCCCAGGAGCTGCAAGACCGGTCGAAAAATAGGATTGGTTGGGGGCCAAAACGCCGAAGGGAGGTGGAGGCACGGTAAGGGGCTGGGCTTTGGGAGGAGGGGGTGCGCCGGGGATGTAAGATTTGTACTTGATCGCTTGAATAACATCGTTGGTGAAGACTTTCGTATCTGCAGATGTTGTGTCTTAGCGTGCGCTCTCTGTCGCAAAGAGCCAGCAGGTCTACCTACCTTCCTTGAGGAAGGGGGTGATTTCCGCGTCGAAGACCTCCTGAACATTTGTGTCGTCGTTGGCGTTGTGCAGAAGGGCTAGGACGTAGTCGGCGAGGACATCGGCATCGGCGTCGGATCTGCAGGAGACTCGATGGTCAGTGAGACATTCGTGTGTAAATGCGGTGCTCAGCTTCGGCGAGGATGGAGAGGCGCCACAGACGTGTTCTCGAGGCGCTTGACAATCCACTCCTTCAGCACCGGCGAGTCCTCCTCGGGGAACTGCATCTTTCCCACGATTCTAGATGGTAGATGAAGGCATCAATAGGGCAAAGGTACGTTTGAGAGGTTTGAAGCTGCCGTCGAAGGTGTCGGGGTGTCGGGGTCCAGATCGAAGGTTGCGGGGTGCCTTGGAGCAGATACTTGTTGGTTGTTGGCGGTTGGTTGACGTCGCGAACATGATGGAGTCCGGGAGTTCGAAAGTTCCATCGCAGCGCGTCTTGGTGGGTCTCAGCGGCTTTAGCTCCCGAGGTCTTGGTCAAGGGTTGTTGACTAGCGTGCTGGGGTTCGGGTTCGGGTTCGGGCGGAACCAAGCATATGGAAATGCCTACTTTGGACATATTCTTGTAACAGTCGTACCTAATGATGGTGAAAACAAATGTCCCCCCCCCTAATTGAGATGTATGGTTCGTGAGGACTGCGCGGCTGATAAACACACGTAAAGCTGCTCGGGGACACAGCATAGATCTGGAATCATCTTAAATCTACTTTTCAGCGCAGGTGATACTATTAAGTCTGTTCGTAAGATTTAGCCCGTGACAGCTGGTTAGTGCTTGTGGTGATTCATTAGAGACCGTACGCTTGCTATTAGTGTTCAGACATGACAGGCTGGGCCGTTACGTATGTGGCGCCGCGGAATTATTCAATCCTTCTCTCCTCGCTGGCATCACACGGAGCGTTCCAGTGCCAAAACCCACCTCTACCCGAGCTGCCGAACACCCGCAGTCATCATACATCTCAAGCATCAAATCATTAAAAAAGGGGGCGGGGGCCAAGCAAGATGAGCGGCAAGGTCCTCGACAAGGCCGGAACAGCTAGCGATAGCAAGAAGAGACGCTCGAGGTGAGCAGAGGCCCGGAGAGAAAGGACAAACATTTGGCCAAGTGCTGTGAGATAACGAGGAACCACAGCGGTGTCACAATACCTGACCCAATCTCAGTCACGGAACACGGAAGGACTTTCAGCGCGTATAGGTAGGAAGACAACTTGTCCTTGGGGGCAGTTCTGGTAATGCGTTGAAGGCACCAACTGACATCACGAGGGGGTTCAGAGAGGGCAAATACTTCTTTCCAAATGACGGGGTAGGTTCTCTCGTTTGTAGCATCACCAGGAGTCCTCCAAGCTAATAAACCAACAGACGGAGCAGTCTCGACTAGGTACGTCCACAGTCGTGGCGGCATCTCCAAGTCAACAATCCTAACACCACCCGCCACCCCAGATCTCCAGCACAAAGTCTGGAAACTCGCCATGGACGGCGCCCTGGCATGGGCCCCCGTGCAAGACATAGAGCTTTCCAACGTCCTGGATATCGGCACGGGCACAGGCGCCTGGGTCATCGACTTCGCCGAGTCGCATCCGGAAGCCCAGGTCTTCGGCACCGATATCAGCCAGATCCAGCCGCTGTACGTGCCTCCGAACTGCCAATTTGTGCGCGAGGACAGCGAGGAGGAGTGGGTGTTTGGATTTCACTTTGATTATATACATCTGCGCATGATGTGAGTATATCGGGAGATCGTCACGGTGGTGTAGCTTGAAAGGAGCATTCATGTAATAACACGCGAGAGGGCTGCAGGGCGACTTGCTTTGCGGATTATAGGGGCATGATGAAGAAGGCTTTCGACCATCTTCGTCCGGGAGGGTGGGTTGAGTATCAGGTGCGGACGTAAATCCTTTCTCCGTCTGCTTCATGGTGCTGACCTAACACGATAATTTTACAGGAGTTCTCCCTCGAGGCCAGCAGCAACGACAAATACACGCAGCACGTCTTGCAGAGTGACCCAACATCTCACCAAGGGTTACTAAATCGCCTTAGGGAGGGCTTCTCGATGCTCGGCCGAGACGTCGATATCACCCACAAGACCAAAGGCTGGTTGGTCGAAGCAGGTTTCGTAGACGTGGTCGAGAAAAGGTTCTCCGTGCCGTGAGTCAAGATCTATCTGTTCCAGCTGCTGCACTAAAATGCAGGAACACTCGCCGATATTGAGATCTAGAATCACTCCATGGAGCTCAGACCCACGTGAGAAAGAGATGGGTGGCATGCAAGCCAAGAATTTGCACGACGCGATCGAGTCCGCCATCAAGGTGCTGTACGCTACAAGTCTGTCACAGGAAGACACGCAGTCGTATATCAAGGCTTGCCAAAACAACTTGAAAGATCCTGACCTCAAGATCTACCATACTTGGTTGGTGCTTCTCGTCCTCAGCTCCTGTGCCGTGTTATTGATCGCGATGTCCATAGGTCTGTCATATATGGGCGCAAACCATATCTTGGTGAGATCATGTAACCGCAGCGGTCTTGGTGAGCCATAAGACTAGAGGCCAGCATGATCGCAAAGAACCAGCTGGGCCAATAGGTAGTAGGCATCGGTGGCTGTGTTGTAATGTCTCATCTCAAGTCTGGAAATACTGGGAATAATCTGCATGCGATGCAACCCCGTCATCACTTCAATGATCTTGATGGTCATGCTTCCATATAAGACACCCAAGACGAATCAAACAAACGAAAGGAAGTCTCTATATTAAACAATACCATCTTTTCAGACTTTTCAACGCCGAGTTTTGCCGCTGGGTATTTTGGGTCCTCTAATTGTCCCCTCTTAAAAGCAAGAAACATCGCCATCGATGTTGTAGTTGGCAACAGCTACGAAGGGACTGGTCCCCCCGCATCCAGGCCGTAATGGACCACTTAGTCGTTCGAAATGTTGCCGTCTATGGACTCGTTTCATACACTTCGCGAATTCATGATCATTTATCCTCGAGCATCCCAAACGCCATGCATTATGAAAAACAGACCAACGAGGCCTGCGGCAGTTGAGTTGCAGGTCCAGGAAGTTGTCGTGGTCGCGGCAGTCACTCATTGCCCTTGCAGGTGTGACAAGCCAGTACGGACAGGCTCTCAGCCGTCTCAATAAAGTTTCGGTCCGAAGAAGGATCATATGTTCTTCCAGGGCTCTCGTGATTTCCGAAGTGCCGCCATTACATTAGGGTCTGGTGGATTGGACCCAGTCGGTCCGTCAGTCCCTTCAGGAGCCAGAGCGCCCGCGTAGTGTTGGAGGGCCAGTGTCCAGTTTGGGGGGAAACAATTGAAACCCCCCAGCTGTGTAGACGATAGTAGCTGGATCGATCCAAGTCAAAATGAGTCGTTTGGAAGCCAGAGGGGATTCTGATAAAGGTGCCATCCCATCAGACCATGGAAGCTTGTGTGTTTGGCGCTGGGGCAGACTGTTGAGGAGACGGAGCAACTTCAGGGGCATCCTGGACACCGTCATGAGCCTCAGAACCAGCTTGGGCAGCTTGAGTAGACGAAGTTAGACCAGGATCCTGGGACGAAGCTTCCGCTCCCTCTTGAGGAGGCAAAAGGTGTTCCGGCAGGAGTATGGTCGAGCAATAGCGCAGCTCCAGTGTACGCGAGGTCGTGGGGTGGAATGGAGGGTCGAGTCGTCGCTGGACGACGTCAGCCGCTAATAAGGAGTTAGCATGATCTCATAATAAACACGAAGGAATGGAATTCGGATCTACTGACCTTTGAGGTTGATGTGCTCAAAGTACAACTGATATTCAGGGTCCTCAGTCGTGAGCACGTCATCCTCTTCTCGTACCGTGATCTTGGGCAGAGCCTTACGGATGGTGAGAAGCATCCGCAAAAGCTCAGCAAGCTGGTCCCCTTGCCCTGTGAAGTCACCCGGCTGTGCCTGCAGAGGCCAGATTTCCTTGAGCTGGGGAACCCTCTCCCAAATAAGGAACGCCCAGGTAGACTTCTCCACGCTGATGAGCAGGAGCATGATTGCGAAGAACATAGGCTTCTCGATCACGATCCGGCCGTCCTGGAGATCACGACCCATGTGCAGAAGAAGCTGCTTGCTCGTCGTCTCAGCCTTCATCTCCGCCGCGGTTGACAGCTGAAGGCCGAGGGTCTTGAAGAGATCTTCATCTGTCTCCCTTGTGATCGGCCTCGCTTTCTCCCGTGCTACAGGAGATGATCGGACGCTATACTTCCATTTAAGCTCGCGTTCAATGATCTCGACATAACCCCAAAGATCGAGAGCCAACTTCAAGATTCTGTTACCACTGGACGTGGCTTGTTCAAGGGCCATCTCAAGAGTGATGCGAGAGAACGTGGCTTCCTCCTTTCGGACGAGCTCGGGCAGGATCTGGTCAACGTAGATTTGCATCCTCTCGGGAAGATCATCGCGGGGATCAGCCATGATGATCTTGGGGAAGACTGTCCGGTACTCCTCACTGATGGTAGGGTCAACAAGCTCTCCGGGGTTGGTTGCGCGGAGAGCCTCGAAGGCGAGAGTGACACCTTCATCGGAATGAGTAGCCTCGAGCACCACGATAGGGTGGTTGGTGTTCGACGTCTGTTGCAGGGAATCGACAGTCTTGGAACAGTGATGGGCTTGGACACGAGCACCGTAAAGGTCTAGCTTGTCGGTAAACTTGGTGCGGATGCATCCAGTTCGCCATATTCGTGGCGACAAGACCTTGCGACAGGTCTCACATGGGTCACCTTGGGAGCACGTTTTTCTCAAGATCCGACAACGGATGCAGGCGCCGATCCTTCTGATGTTTTGAACCTCCTTTCTTCTGGGCTCAGAGAACCGTGCTCGAGAGTGGCGTCCCCTGGTGCCATTCTGATCGACTCTGAAAACAGTGCGCGTAGGAATGCCCATCATTGGTTGCATCGACGCAGGCTTGGGTGGGGTGGGTGTGTTGGTCATATATGTGAATTGGCCCCAGGGCAGTTGTGAGTTTCCAGCTGGAGCGTCTGAGGAAGGTGGAAGAGGCTGTTTATCTGCAGCTGGTGGGGTGTTGTTGAGAGCTGGGGTGACGGTGTTAGGCTCAGTGTTTGCGAGCCTGGCGGCATCAGATGGTGTCATGGCAGCCGGTGAAGAATTGCCTGGTGTTGGGCGCTCCATCTTGGGGGACGGTGACGGAGCAGTGGCCTGTGACGCTGGAGGGGTGGCACGGACAGGTACCGATTCGCATCCCTGAGCCGGCTCTACCGATCCTATGGCTCGCGCAAGCTCTTCACCAAGGTTGCTTGCAAGGTTGCCTGCGAGGTTGCCTGTGAGGTTGTTGAACAGGGTAGGGTCCAACATTGTCGCTGAATTCAGCCGAGCCGCCGCCGCCGCAGCGACAGTCAAGTTGGGTGCTTCGTTCGTGACCGTTGCGGCCTCATCAGAAGCATGAGTCTGCTCCCCGCCATTGCTCTGATGCTCGGTGTCCATGGCGCCTGTCAGAGGCGTTAGATCTTGCATGGCCAAGTCCCAACTGGAGAGTCTGCCACGGCCAAACTCAGCAATGGACTGACCTTGCTTCTCCTGAGGCTGGTCTTTCTGTGGGGTTGGTTGGGGGCTCTCCAGAGCAAACTGATCCTGGATTTGGAAGTGATCGGCTCCAGTTGTCGCACCTAAGCCAGCCGACGCCATGATGCCTGACATGAGCTCTGCACCGGTCGTAGCATGCTGAGGTTGACCTCCATCCTCTCCATGCTCATTCAGGTGGGTGATCTGCTGTCTAGAGACCTCAGCAAGGGTCTCGAGGGGAGTCCAGCTCTGCTGGGACTGCAGCAGTGAGAGATCCAGGGCAGGCATTTGGGCCTGCTGTGGCTGGATCTGCTGCTGGGCATGGTGAGATTGCTGTTGCTGTCGGGACTGAAGGGAGCGCGGAGTTCTGGAAGCGTTGATGCCATTTAGGGCGAGACAAGCGTTGATACGTTGGGACTGGGTGATCATAGTGCAGCGCTTGGTGAGATGGTTTGTCAGGCTGTCGAACCGGCCCTTGGGAAACTCCTCGCCGCACAGCTTGCATGTCTGAGGATATCTGCTCCCATAGCGTCAGTGAAAGGGACAAGACAATCATGTACGTTCGGAAGGGAAGTAAATCCATGCCCTGCGCAGTACAGCTTGGGTTTCTCTGTAGAGAAGACTGAAATTCCCGACGACTGGAGGCTCCAATAACGAAGGTTCCAATGGCCCAAGTCCTGGAGGAGTCGAGGTCTCTATCGCGCAGAGCCTCGAGAAGGGGGGTCTCGTGGACTGTCTCGTGGACTCACCGGTTTGAATTGTCCTCCAACTTGGGCCCGCGGTGGAAGTACTCCTGGATGACAGCATTGGGGCGGCGGCCCATGGCGATTATCGTCACTGCCCGAGGCAGATTCAATCTGTGGAAACCTGCTGTGATCTAGCTGGCCTCGCCGATGGGCTGCTCGTCGTCGTCGTCGTCGTCGTCGTCGTCGTCAAAGGTGAGTGCTCATCGATGCGAAAAATCTGCCGGCGGAAAATGGTCACCGCCTTTTGCAGCGTGTGGAGAACTTGAGGGATTGGAAAGGCGGTCGGCTGAGACGAGACAGGGATCATTGTTCAGCGGCTGTGAAGGGACCAGTTGGCGGAGACTCCCGAGTTAACGCCTCGGCGCACAGGCCACTCATTCTTTTGTGGAACCACGATACTCAATAGCCCGACTTTCCTCTTGCAACCAAGTGTGAAGCTTGCTTCTCTTTCCAGGTAAGCCCCTCCGGAGTCGTACATCTGACGGCGCGATCAGTCAAGGAAGTGGCATCCAGGAGTTCAGATTAGCTCCCGTCAGTACGCGCTCGGATAGTCATAAAGAATACGTCTCATTTTTTGAATATGCTCTCATGTGAGACCTGTGCCATCCTCATTGACCAGGCGAGATGAATGAGTAGTGGCAAAGTGTGGTCGAGGCTGGTTTGCACTATTCTAAAGCCATGAATAGGGCTCGGTTTCTCGACATGCAGGAAAATGATTGATGCTGTTCTCAGGTGGAAAGAATACTATTGACTTGGGCACCAGAACTAGAACCTCTGCATTGCTCAGGTAGCATATCGGTCCATGTCCGACAAGCTCCTAGTATATACGAATAAAACCTTTCCAACAGCTAAGATACGGTACTCCGGCACCGTGTTCGTATCAATGAAGCTCAAACAGTATGCCATAATTGCCCAGCCTGGATGGAACAAGGCTAGGCGCAAAGCTAGGTTCAAAGCGTGGCTCAAATCTTCTCTTGCACCCCGCTGCCACAGGCGCTCCCACAGGATACAAATATTCCCGTGACCCTCTCTCGAGTACGAGATGGAGAGCTGCGCGGGCTGCGATATCTTCGTTCTTCAACCGAAGCTTGGCGCTTCCGACACCAACGTCAATCTCATCCTCATCTACCTAGAAGCCACAACGCCCGCAAGCACGATGCCCCCACCAATATCTACCTCCTCTCCCCTTCCCATAGCCGTGATAACCGGCGCCGGCGGAATAGGTCTCGCCGTCGCACGCCGTCTCGGAACAGGCCACCACATCCTCCTCGCGCACTACCGCGAGCCAGGCCTATCCGACGGCACCCAACAGCTCCAGGAAGAGGGCTACATCGTGACCCCCCAGCTCTGCGACGTCACCTCCCTAGCCTCCGTCCAGTCCCTCGCCTCAGCAGCCGCCGGTCTAGGCCGCGTGGCCGCGGTCGTGCACACCGCAGGCTGCTCGACGAGCACAGCCGGCAACGCCATCTTGCGCATCCTGCAGACGGACCTGCTGGGCACCGCGCACGTCATCGAGGCGTTCGCGGAGGTCGCGAGCCCCGGCATGAGAATGGTGTGCATCGGATCCATGGTCGCGTTTCACCCCGAAGCCCGGGACGCCGTAAGCGCTGAACTGGAGAAGCACATGGCGACCGCGCCGCTGGACAAGCTGCTCGAGCACCCGGAGCTGTCGCCCGAGGCGTTTGCGAACATGTATAGCCCAGCAGGGTTTGCGTACGCATTCGCGAAGAAAGGCAATCTGTTTAGGGTCAAGGCCAATGCAAGGCGGTACGGCGAGAAGGGCGCGACGATCAATTCCGTCAGTCCTGGCACGGTGATGACAAAGATGACGAGGATGGAACTGGACAGCCCCACGGCGCATATCATGGTAGATAATGTCGCCAACAGTGCGGCTGCGAGGTGGGGAAGCCCCGTGGACGTTGCGAATGCGGTTGCTTTCCTGTGTGGGAGTGATGCGGCGTATATCTCTGGGACTGATATTTTGGTGGATGGGGGAATAATTGCGTCGATGTGTATGAAGGTATTTTGGGGTTCGTCTGCGGTGGGACAGACTTCGTAGACAACGCGCCATGAGAGGTGGGAAAGCGCCAACCTCACGGGCAGACAAATGAAAAGGAGGAGGGTTGGTAAGATGGGAAATTGTAAATGAATTAATCACTTGACATCAGCGGTAGCCTATGTCATGCCCCCATTGGTACCACCCAGGTGATTACCACGCCTCTACCGGCATCTTAGATTGAACCAGTAATTGACATAGTTGTCGTCGAGATGCTGCTGTTATCCCCCCTGTTCGTCGCTCCACCGGGCGCAGCCTCCCTCCTCTTCGCCTTCTTGAAACATGCGAACTCGCTCTTGCTCGCCTCCCTGAGCCTCTTGAGCACGCTCCTCATCTCCGGCAGTTCGCTCTGCAGCCTCGCACGCGCGTCATTATCCGTCCGGGAGTCGAGCTCCTGGTAGATCTGAGTCTGAACCTCGGAGGATTTCTCGGTCATGTACTGGTTCAGGGTCTGCGCGACGAACTCAACGTCGAGGGTCGCCTGCATCAGCGCGGAAAGGTTGTACTTGGGCCGGCTCTTGAAGGCCTCGAGGAGCTCCTTTGAGGACTGCTCGAGCAAGTAAGAGAGAACCTGGCTGGTGAGAGTAGCAGCGGTGGTAGAGACCTGGGAGTGTACGAGTACCAGGTTGAGGAGGGCTTGGTACACGTAAGGTTTCACTTCCTTGGGCTTGTCGTTGGCTGCGGCTGGTGGCCAATCTACGGCTGTGATGCCTTGGCGGATACCAGTCCGTAATGATTCTATGTATGGTCGAGTGTAAGACTGGAATAGACGTGCGTCAATCTGTCCCAACACGTCCTTGATCTTCTTTTCCTCGTCCGTCAATTTAACAGAGAAGGCGTTCTCAAATTGAGTATTCAGACCAGGAACGACTTCGGCTCGGAGTGATTGCAAGTTGCTCAGCGTCAATAGCATGCGCACGTTCTGTATACTAGATCAGCTTCCACACTTGGTCAAACGATGCAGACGGCAAACTTACCCTGTCATTGGCATTGACGGTCGATGCACCACCCATGCTGGATGCGCGCGAGCTGCCTCCATTGACAACAAAGCCCTCCTCAGTAGTCCACTCGTCATCTGTCTTCCTGACAGATCGCTCTGCATTCTCGACCATGCCGCTTAGTGCCTTGTACAGTGTCGTAACATACTGACTGCGGACCATTTGCAGAAGCTTGGTTGGCGGCGGTTGGACAATATCCCCGGCACCAGGTTTCGACATCGCATCTGAGATGTAGAGAATTTGCTGCATGCCTGTGAGCAGGGCACTCTCGAATGCTTTGAAGCTCGCGGGCATCTTGGTGACATCTTTCCTTTCAGGCGACCTGCTCCAGTCCTCAACATACTTGATGTTCTCCGCGTCCTTGTTCCACGCGGCACACACAGCAGTGACGCACCGCTCTCTTGCAGATCCAACCAGGGCTCTCAAACGTTCAGCCACTGCACCATCACCGCGGGCCACTGGGGTCAGGCTAGCCATATCGCAAGCTCCTGATCCAACCAAGGCAAGCGCCTTGGATAGATAGTGGACACCACTGACTGAGTTGGACCACGGCGGCCAGAAAGCAAATTTCTCCCATGGTTCACCCCGCTTAGGAGATGGCGGTGGGATGCTACTCGGATTGAAATCCATGCGAGGAATCCTGAGAGCATTAGGCGTGAGAGCTCCACCGCCACCGAGAGACGCAGTCAAGGGCGTGCTCGGTGTTGAGGGCATGGGCGAGACTAGCATGGAAAGATCCTCGGGGGGCGGACCAACAAAGAACGAGAGAACGTGCTCCCGGATGATATCCACGAGCTCGACTGTTCCCTTCCGCAGGTCCACCGCTCCCTGTTGGTTCAAGTCGTGGTGCTTCAGCGATTCGCCGTTGTATCCAGTCGGCAAAGATTTTTGTGTCCTTCCCTCCAGGAAACCCTGGACTGTGTGCCAAAATTCGACCACCTCTCCAGTAATGCCCTGGGAGGAAAGCATGCCGGTCAAAAAGGATACGATCTTCTCCCACAGCTCTACAATATCGGCGGAATCGAATGAGTGAGACCTGCTCTCTATCGACTGTCGTGCGATGGACTTGAGATGATTTGCGATTGTCTGAGGGCCGGGCTTATCAGCATTAGCAATGCGCCGCCTGGAGACCTCGATCTCGACCTTGGTTCGATCTGCTGTTGCTGCAACCTTGGCTTTGAGATAGTCGTACCGGCTCAAAAGCCACACCCATATGGGATTCTCATCCACGCCCAGCTCAAGTAATAAGCTTATGAGCTCTATGTGCTGATCTTGTCGTCCAGATGTTTCTGATTTTGGTGTTGTATGGAGGTTAATGAGCTTCTTCCACATATCCCGCTTGAACGCCTCAATCTGTTCGTGTACGTCGTGCCACATTCGACCGGCTAGAAGAATTTGGTAGACTTGGTCATCAGGCAGCTTTTCCGAGCCTGCCTGTGCCATCTTTCGGGCTTCGTTGGCGAAATTCCGAGCCTTGTTGTATTCTTCAACAAGTGCCTCGTGGTCTTTTCGCTTGATGCTTTCTGCGATGGCCGAGCTCGTTTCAACGTATTCTTGGTACTTCTCCAGAGTCGCGGCAACCACTTTCAAATTCTCTTCCTTGTCTCGACCACCCAAAGCCGGACCCCACACGTCCTCTGCCTTTGCCGAGACGTCGAGCAGTGGAGCCTTGATTCCAGCGACACCATACTCGCTCTCCTTGATCAGCGCATTCTTCTTCCTTGGATCGGGAGCCAAAGGGTTTGGCAGAGCCATCCCAGTACTGTTGCGGAAGCTATTTCTGCTGGCGTGCCTGCTGTGCGCGCGAGCTCGGTTGGCAGGCGGATTCGGGTCGGCGCCGCGGTACTTCATCTCCTTATAGACATTGTCGATGGTGGCCTTTGCGCGCACGAAGCGTTCGAAATTAGACTCGACGAGGACCTTGAGGGATGCACTCTTCTGATCGATTGATTGGGACAAGATGTCTAATCCGTTGAGCAAGGACTGAGTGTCTGCCGTCGCGTGCATCTGGGAGAGGAACAAGGCCGGGGAGAAGGTCGTCGAGGACATGAGGAAGCGTTGTCCTGTCGTCACGCAGTAAGCGCATGATCACAATGATCACAGACACCAGTAAGCATACGTAACCTAGGATCCTCCTGCACAGGCACACCGAGCTGCTTCAACGTCCTGATGACGCTGTCGGTAGTGCCCAGGGGATCGGGCTCGTCCTTCTGTACGATATTCCCGACACCATTGGCCGACTTCTGGTGACCCGGAAGCATGCTGTTCCTGTTGCTCACTGCTTTTTCAAGGGCTTGGTACCGCGACTTGCGCCGATTGGCCTTCGTCTTCGCGTCCTCTTCTTCGGACACATCGCTGTTGTCCTTCTCGGTGGGCCACTCGACTGGGTATGGATTCGACAGCTGATAGAAATCCAGCACGTTTCTCTCGAAGTCAGCCATTGTGGGTGGGTACGCGGCCCAGCGCCGCAGTCAGATGAGAAGCGTGGCAAGTAATGCAACTTGGGAATGGAGGTTGAGAGGTTGTAATCTTAAGAGAAGCATCCATCACATAAGGGTGTCGTCGGTGAGCAGTGCACAGACCAGCTTGGGCTTAGTCAGCGTTTCAGCCGCCCATTCTCACAAGGTTCAGACCAAACACCAAAGACTAACCCACAAAGGCTCTCGATGAAAATTGTAGCTCACACCTCGTTGGTTTCTCAGATCCATCATGGTTGTCTCAATATTTTCAGTAGCTAGAACCGGCCATGGCACCTGACGACGCCGGACGACGCCGGACGACGCCGGACGCGCAGACAAGGCTCGCCATCAAGGCAATGACTTGTACAAGGCTGGTCGGATCAATGATGGTGAGTCTTGGCCTGTTTTCCGTATTAGTGTATGGCCGCTCATGGCTCATTTTGATTCTACAGCCATCAAAGCCTACAAAGTAGCAGCATCGCTGACCCCTTCGGACCCAATGCCTCTGTCCAACCTGTCTGCTGTCCCCTTCGAGGCAGGAGACCAGGCCAGTCAAGACAGCCTGGAGACACGATCCTCTCCTACGCCGAGTTCTTCTTCATGATGGCGGAGGTTTGTCTGGGAGAAATGGCCGACGTAATGAAACGCACAAGATACCAAGCTTTCGAGTGCCCCCGTGAGAGTCCACCAAGTGGCCAGACAAGTATCATGTCATCCACATGAGCAACATTCCGCAAATCGATAATCTGGTCCCACGCCGCAAAACACGTCACTGCGAGCCATTTCACTGAACTTTTCCAAAGCGACTATGTCGGCGGGCCCCTAACATCTTTCCTCCATGGGTCTCCCATACTGGAACGAGGACAAGGCACAGGACTTGTCTTCCGTGTCCTCCGCAACCCACCGATGTGGATGTCCATTGACCAGTTCCTATCCGAATACCTCCTTATGTACGACCGTAATCTTGTTCGGTCACACTTTTCCTTGAAGCTCTCATCAGATACTCCGGAGGAAAAGAATGACATCATGCACCAGATTGGCTTTCCCTTCCCTTTATCCTACCCTTTGATGCAGTACTTCCTCTGGGAACGGACCGAACCGTGGCAGATGACTTTCGAGCAGCTCATGCCCAGGCAAAAGTTGCTCCAGTGGCTACACGCCCACTTCCTGAAGCTGTGCCTTCCTTTTCCCCGACCAAAGCTGAGCATGGCACTCGTCTTCGCCCCGCTGAACCTGACCGTGTTCATGCGCCTGCTCTTGTACGTTGCCGAGCTGGGATACCCGGCGCACTGGCTCTCCTCCCTCGTCACGTCGCTCCTGGAAGGTGAGATCATTACCACCGCGAGGGCGCCGCGGCGGGCTGTCCTCTCGGAGGAGGATGTCCATGAGTTGCATCCCTCACGGAAGCTCTGTACGAAACCGTGGTCGCTGGAACTTTCTGTCTTGGTGAGCTTTTGGCAAGGTATTCTACCTTTCGGTCTGATTGCTCCCGCGCGCTTGCTTCCTCGGATCCAGGACATTGTGGAATACACTGTCACTTTCCAGGATGCCAGAGCGAGTTTTCTCACGTTCCACACTTCATGTTAGTGTTCTATGATGAGGAGAGATTCAAGAAACCTCCTCAAGAACTACGATCACTCTTGTTGGACGATGAACATGGTTCGGATTCGGCTTCCTCGCAGGCGATCAGGGCAAGCGGCATACGTGTCCCGACTACGTTCCGATGGGCGACGAAGGAAGTTTTGGATGAACCAAGACACGTTCAAGAAGATGGTGCAAGAAAAATGGCGCATGTATGTGTGGAGGACGGATTCATGAGAAAGAGAGCTGTGCGTTGGAGCTGCAGGAAGCGGTTGTTCAAAAGAAGACCTGGGAGGAGTGGGCTTCCTGACTGTATGTATCATGGCCAGTCACCGGATGTGAACCTTTTTTTTTTCTTTCCTCTTTTTTTCTCCTCTTTTCTTCTTTTCCTTTCTTCTTCTTTCTCTTTGGTAATCGAAGAGATTTGCATAATGCCTCGCACCGTCAGAAGAGTCGTTTGGGCCCATAGGACAAGATGATCGCCCTTGCAACACATGGTCAGTGCAATTCAAGCGTTGACGCCACGTATTAGTTTCGTGATGACACTCCCAGTTTCACCGGCTGTGCAACACATGTAAGGGACAGTGAAGCAAAGCCAATGAAACCAAGACAAGTAGAAACACCCATTGGACCGGAAGCAGTGGTGGTCAGAAGGACCAGTCGTCCTACCATGCTCCATCAGTAGTCCTCCGCCCGGTGAGATTTCGAATCTTGTGGTAAGGCGGTGGTTTCCAAACCGCCACGACGGTTCATCCAATGACAGCTGAGCAGATGCGTTGTATATGACTTGTGCCTGCCAAGTCAGCCCTAGGATGTAGTGTGCTTGTAGGATGAGGCGGGCAGACCCACAGCGCCCTCCATACTCCAGCAGCCCTGCCTCCTTGGAATCTTGGACGACCCTGGATCGGACATGAGTCGAGCAAGCACTTGCACCGACAAGATCCGACAAGATAGATGCCGATCACGGCTGCCCGCATTCACCTGGGGAAATGACGACGATGCGCTTTGGGACATCGTGGGGTTGAAATGAAGCTGCTCCACCGCCCCAGAAAAGGAACCAGACCCGGGCCTCACTGATCGTCTTCGCTAGTAGTGTACACGTATAGTGTATGCACAGTAGTCTCCGGATTCGAGGCTGCAGAAGGGGCCATCCCGGTTCATGTTATATCCGGAGGACATGTAACAAGAAACAGAATCCTGTTTGTTTGACAGCCAGCATTCCAAGGTCTTATAGCAGGCGGCTACGGCGGGTTGCTGGGGAGAGAGAGTGAATTTTGGGCATTCCTCGTTATTCAGCATGGATTACTCGATGAGGTATGGTCGTTGCTTTGCGACCGACCTTATCTCTGACAGTTACGAAAAGAGCGAGAAATTGGCGAGGCCGGTGGGCATGGGAGGCATGGGAGGCATGGGAGGCATGGGAGGCATGGGAGGCATGAGAGGTATGGGAGGCATGGGAGGCATGAGAGGTATGGGAGTCATGCAGCTGCGTGTTTTCTAGAAGCGCCAAACACACGCACACGGACGAGCTGCCAATCGCTGGGCCCGGAAGCTTCTTAGCTCGACGACGACATCGGAAGCTCTCCGTCAGCCTTGTGTGCGAATAAGCTTCCCACAACGTCTGACAACAGGACAGTCTGTGCCGCGTCTTCCGTATGATCCTTCTGTGTCTGACAAAAAACACAAGAACTGAGACAGCCCGGCCCTCTCAAGCTGATGGTGCCTTTCTTGCCATGGTCCGGTGGCTCCACCGAGTCGCCGGCTCCTCGGTGCCGAGTGTACCAAGTTCATGTCCCTGGACCCTGAAAAAAGAAGGGGAAGAAGGGACTGGGCCCCTCCCGAAGACGAGACGCGATCGCGAGCCCGCCTCCAGGAAGATGGAGCTTGTGCGGTGACTACTTATATTGCTTTTAGCATCAGTCAGTTCCGGGTGTGTGTGGGGATGAGAGGCTCCGTCGGATCGACATCCAGGCGCGGCAGCAAAATCACGCAGTCACACATGCGCGACTGTTTCGGTCTTCGGTGATTGCGTGCATTGTGCCTTCTGGCTCCACGATGCATAAGACATGATATGTTAATAGAATATTTAATCTGCGTCCGTTCCCGACTCTTTCCCCTGCCCAGCCTTGGGCTCTGACAATCTGTTTCTCGGCACTCGATCTTCCCAAGTTTTTGGCTCACCGTCGCAATCTTTCTTCCTCCTTGACCTCTGAACTACACCAGTTCTCTTCTCGCACTCACCAATCATGTCTGGATCATCTGCTGCCTCCCACAGGGACGTCAAGTCCGCTCTTGAGACCAAGCCTCTCAAGTTCCAGATCAAGACCGGCGGTGCCAAGTACACCTGCCAACTCCACATGGACCGCGCCACGTAGTAAGTGTCGTCTCTGGCCTCTCCCGACCCAACTCCCTGGGTCACGATGCGGGCCAAGCTAGCCAAGCCAGCCAAGCTACGATGCCAAGTTGTCCCGCGAACACCCAAGAAGCGATGCTCTGTCAGATCATGACTGACAGCTTCTCCCACAGTGAGCGCAGCAGACCCGCCCAAAGCAGCTCCGGGGCTTCCATCAACTCCTCCTCGACCTCCCACTCCAAGTAAATGGGTTGGAGAAATGGTCTCGCGTGCTCGACATCCTCTATCTCCCGGGCGGAGAGAAGGGGGTTGCATCAAGGCCATACATATGATTCTACGACGCCCCCCCCTCCTCCCTCCCCCCACGTCCAACTCATCATCCATCCAACCCTACCATGCACAATCCACCACGACCACGACAGAACTACCGGAGCCACCACTACGCACGGCCGCTACTGCGCCTTTCCTTTCTGCGTTCGACGATCAGCATTGGAGTGTTTGCATCATCAGAGATAAAAAGTGGCAGGCTGTGGAAATGCGATTTGGTGTTTGTTTCGGGGCACCCGGAACTTCGGTTCATCCAAGGGTCGACTCCTCGACGCGAAAGCCACATCCCTGACCTCGCCCGTGGAGATGGTCAGGGACCCCCCTTGGGTATTTAGACGGGGCCGAGTACCGGATCGGCACGGATCGGCAATCCCATGTTGGATCAACAACTCTTTACCACAGTAAGAGATTCTGGCTGGCTCGAGGGAGGTCCCAATGCTGTGTGGAAAAGTCAACCTGGGTCTACTCCCCGGCGTTACATATGTTGAGAGCAGAGCTTTTTTAATTTTAAGTAGAAAGCTAGACAGCGAGCGATTGGAATGTTACCTTGAAATTACCCTACCACACTGATGGGTGTGCTGTGTGCATCAAAACACACGCGCCGACTTCATGCAGACTAAAGTCCGTTTCGGAATTTCTTTCCTAGGTTTGATCGCATTGGATTTGCTATGGATGCTTCCTACGACAGCTCTTGGTCGATCTCGTCCTCCGCGGTGGAGATCCACCATCGTATGTTCAGACCCGCTCTGAAAAGTATTCGTCAAGCCCAGCCTCTCTCTTGTCCTTATTATGCCTCAGTGCACCTCGCTCCCGGGACTTTTCATCTGCCTCTTCCTCAAAAGTCAGCACCAGGCAAAATCAACGACAGAAGACAGCAGGCGTTCACATAATGAGCGGATGCTGCAGGTCTATGGTGAAGGGGACCTACAGGTGTTCTGAGAGACGAGTATCAATTGATGAGTGTCGGTCGAGCGAGGCGAAGATCCAGGTGGTTTCATAGGCTTGACACCGAGAACGGTGACAGGGTGATATACGACGCGCTTGCCAAGTAAGACGGTCGATGACCAAGAAGAGCATCAAGGGCGCGAAGCCGTAAGCAGCAGAAAACAGTGGCTGGAGGAGAATCGGAACGTCCACTCATACGGACAGAGGTTCCCCAAGGTCTGGTAGGCTGCAGGAGAGAAGAAAGAAAAGAAATTCAAATTCGGTCAAGATCTGCGACCTTATACAGAGATGCCACAGACACACGGACCCCCTGTCATTCGATCTTGCCGGCCGACGACAGCTCGAAGCTGGCGCTAGGCCCAAAACGGCAGGGGTGATACTGGCCGTCGTGGTTTGGTCCCAACGACAGGTGTGGCGCGGGTGTGTGAAGACGGGCATAAAACCTGATAAGTAGGTCTAGAAGTATTATTCGTAGAAGGATATCTTGTTCAGAAAGGACTCTGGTGTCTGAGAAATCAGGACGACGAATTGCTATCTAACTTTATCCTCAGAGCACAAATGGACATCCATCTGGCCGCTGCCACTCGGGCCTTTAAATGTATGACAAGTTTTGAAGCCCACCTCCATGAGAGGAGTGCCTATCTTGTGATCTCCATATAACAAGGTTAAAGTATAGTCTGTATCTGGCCGAGGACCCCAAGTTTGGGATGTTTGCTCGCATGACAACACAACATGGCAAGCAATGTGAATTTCCATTCTTCAATAGCGAATTGTTTCTCATCCGGGAAAGAGTGTTTGAGACGAGGATCTGCTTTCCAGACAAGGAAGTGTTCCTGACAGATAATTATCAGACGAGACTCTCAGTTGGGTCCACCCGCTCACGGACGATATCCTCCCTTGCGGATGAGAGGACTCACTAATGGAAAGGGACAACTCGCTGACACAGACATCCACCGGGGAGAGGGTCTGACAGAAGGCACTCGACCAGGGAGGGAAGAGCCACAGAAACAACAAACACGTCGACGACATTAGTGATTTGAATGAAGACTGGCATTAGATTCATGCATCTATGTGAGGACATTCAAATATGACGCCTATCCCTATCCATCCGTAGTCCTGTGATCCTATCCTTTCTTAACTGAGTGGTGCTCAAAGTTGGGTATATACAATAACGTCTTCCTCCGTTCATTTGCAGAGGAGAATACTCGTTATCATGAGGTCCTGCAAGCCTTTTAGTGACTCGAAACACAGCCTCATCAACCCCGCCCATGCCCGCTGCTCTCATGCGTCCCGGCCGCGCCCACCTCCCCACGGCAAACACCTTGCATCTCCAAAGACCTCAGCCTCTGCGAGAGGAGCCCCTCCGCGATTGCAGCACTACTCGCCCCAGCAAGGGGCCCTCCAGCCGCGATCCCACCACCGATCTCGCTCTTAGCAAAATTCAGCGGCGTAAATCCAGCAACAGGCACAGGTAGGGGTGGTTGCCGCCCAACCACCAGCCCGCGATCCTGCACACTTACCGCTCGCTTCCTAACCTCCCAGCTCGGCAGGTCGGGCACCGGCTCACTCGGATCAAAATAGGGCAACCCGCCGCCCATCTGACCAAACGAGAACCCCGAGCTCCTCCTCCGAAAGGCTTTTTCCGCGGCCAGACTCGCGCTGCTCTGCGAAGGCGGGTGCATCTGTCGCACAATCTTATACGGCGTGAACCGCGGCTCGGGAAGCGTGATCTCATTCCGCAACCTCTCCTTGCCGTCCGGCACGCGGTTAGCGAAGACCACCCTGATACTCCTGTATAGGTAATACCGCCCGCGCGCAGGGCAGCAGATGTGCAGGTGGACGAGATACCGCAGGACTTGCTTGTCGTCTGCGTCGGAAGTGGGTGTGCCGTCTACGATGGGCCCGCCAGAATAAGACCGCTGGCGGATGAACGTCTTGGTGCCGGGTTCCATGCCTGCGAGGTCGTACGGTACGAGGAACAGTTTGACGGCGGTTTTGTTCTGGTTCTTGATGATGATTTGGAGCTGGCCTTTCTCCGGGATGCGGTATGAACCGCCGGGTGGTGCCTTGGGCGAGCAACCGCGGCGACGGCGATGCTTTGCTATCTCGCGCACATCGGGATTGGATGCGTCCATGCCTGTCATCTCTGCGTCTGGGTCAAGGCTCCCTTGTCTTGACCTTGCTACTGAACCGCTTCTTTGGTGGGACCTCCGTCCTGTCCTCGAATCTTCCGGGTTGGGCAGTCCGTTCTCAAGATCCACTTGTCCAACGTACGGACTCGGCCCATCGTCACTTTTGGACCGTCCATGTGGCGTGCTGGCGTAGCTGTAGAAGACGGCCGGGAAAGGCAGAGTCACGTGAGCTGGACATCGCAGGCTGCTCTTGCAGTTGCCGAGACCCAGAACGCCGATTTGGGCCATGAAGTCAAGCGGTCTGGAGGGTGTGGTCGACATCCGACCACGGAGTATGCTCTCCTCGTAAGACCCAACCATTGACGTCTGCTGCAGCGGGGATGATGAATCCAGAGCCACGGATGGCCGTCTTGGTCCAGCAAGTGGCGTAGAGGGTGATATCCCTGCCAACGAGAAGGCGGGAGCAGATGTGAGAGATTTCCTCGGTTGGTGAGCCTGATAAGGAAATGCGCTCTCCCGGCGCATCGAGGGTATCCTCTGAGCGGTGATGGGTATGTTCTGAGAAAACGTATGCAGAGTCTGTCTCCTAGGCGCTCTGCTCGGTGTGCCCGGGTCCAGGTCCATGACATTTATGTTCGTATCGTCATTGCTCTCGGACTGAACAAGCGGACTCGTGGGGTGCTTGTAGACAAAGCTGGAGGATAATGATGAGGATAGAGATGGCGGAGAGGACCTGTGCCCGTCTGATAGGTCGGGAAATGGTATCCTCCTCTCGGATTTGAACGACGTGAAGTCTCTCGGTGGTGAGGTAGCATACCAAGATGAGTGCCTGTCCGGGTTGAATACATCGGATTCGGCTATCCTCTCCTGCTTGCTCGGCCCACCATACCGATCTGATGAAGCATCCTGGGTGAAGTCACCACTGTGCAACGCAGATCTTGGCCGTTCGATGTTCAGCCCTTGTTTCATCTGCTCTACATTGTCCGCCTCTTGACTCTGCGGCCCATCCGTCGCATCGTTCGCTTTGGCGAGAGAAGCAGTGAGGAGTCCCGAGGATCCCCTCGATTTCGGTCGAGGGGTCGGCGAGTGATCGCGTGATCCATTTTGAGGGAAGAACGACTCGCGCTACAACGAAGTTAGTGCTCCAAAACATCCCCAGAATATAGGAAGGGTGGTTACAAGCATACCCGTCGGTTAGGAACCCAAGTGGGACTCTCTCCCCTCTTCAACCGCTCGATCAGCTCCGCCCGGTCTGAGGTGGTCGTGACGCAGAGTTCTGGTTCGGGAGTTGTCGGCTTCGAGTCATGGTGCAGAACACCCTCGCAAAGTTCCGTCCGAATGCTCTCCTCGGAGCTCTGGTGGCTCAACGCTGCCACGGGCGTCTGTCTTCTTATCTGATGCAATCCGTGGATCAGGAGTGGTCGGGTAGCTGTCTCGGCCTCGGGAGCCGCGGCGACGTCGTCATCGTCAAAGGTTTCCCGGAAGAAAGGCATTCTGGGCTGTCTGGCTTGCTGATCTGCTTAAAACATCTGCTGTTCCTTGTCGCAAAGCAGATGTCTTGGGAACTGGGAACAGAGCAGTCTCGGGGGTTTGACCACCCTTGGTCCTTTTCAGAACCACGGGTGGGCTGGATGTTGCTCTCCAAATGTCCGAGGAATGGTCTCCAGAACAGGCCGGATGGTTCTCTGAAATGGTAGCCCCCGTGGTATGTACTACGCCGCAGCAAATAGCCCCTTGGAAGTGGTGTGGTGTGGTGGGCGTGATGAAGACAAGCCGGGTTGAGGATCCAACAACCCCTTGCCCTCTGACTAAAGTGTGACAGAGTGTTCTTTTTCGGGTGCGCTTTGAGCAGGCTGGTGAGAAAGAAGAGCTTCAAGTAGAGTGATGAGTGAGAGAGCAGTCTAGATGGGGCTTTCGGGGCATTGGAAGTCGCCGGTGATCAAGTCGTGTCGTCTGTCGTCTCTTTCACATTTGGTATTATGTCATCGGGCACTCCGCAGGGTGGGAACCATGAACAATCGGTACAAGGTGGGTCGCTGGCGATGTCATATGCAAATGATTGTCAGAGTATGTACTGTGCCTGTGTGCATGCACAAGTTGGAATGTAAAGAAGAAAAGTCTGCCTATCATGCTCTCGAGTGGCAGCGAATTGTGAGTCAAAGCTGCTTGTACCTGAGGTTGTGTACCATAGTACTGCAGTGAGTGTTTCCATGTCTCAGCATCAGCCCGAGACGTTGAGGCGCCGGAAAGGCGCCGCCGGAAGCGGAGAGTGATCCCAGGCTGTGTTGTAGCGTGTGACGCCCAGTCGGATCCTCACCACGAGGCCAAGGCCCGACCATCCCTATTTAGAACCATCATCACAGAGCCAACCGATCTCTATTCCAGGGGTCCAACTGAAAACTGTCCAAGTGTTTTTTCTTCCTTTTCTTTCTTCCTTTCTCTTTTTCAGTTCGAACAGGTCGAGACATATTCCTCGAAGAACTTGGTGGCTTCCAAGTAATGCATTGTAGAGCTATACTCCGTAGATAATCTTACAGTCTACAATCCCCTTCGTCCTCGTTAGTGTCTCCGCCCTCCCTGACCCCGGTCCGCGCCCGCTGACATGGGATGAGGCATTTCCTCCCACTCCCACTCTGCTCTGTGTCCCGTCATGAATGAAGCCCATGATGGAGACACCGAGTGATGCATGCATTTGTGTGTTTTCCCTCTATGTATTCCAACAATGCCCCATCCAGGCTCATCTTCGCTTATCAGGTTGTGCCGTAAGGCCTGAGGGGGCGGGGACGGTGGCGGTTCATGCTCGCGGGTGGTTAGTTGTAGAGTCCCTGCCCGCGATCAGATCTTTCCCACGAGCTCCATTTACAGCTTCGCAATGATGGCACTCGCGAACTCGTTCGTCTTGGCCTTTCCACCCAGGTCACCCGTCAGGGTCTTTCCCTCAGCCAGCGTAGCGAAAGCAGCCTTCTCAATGCGGTCGGCATACTCGCCGAGACCCATGTGCCGCAGCATCATCATGGACGACAGTAGCAGCGCAGTAGGGTTCGCCAGGCCCATGCCCGCAATATCTGGAGCGGAGCCATGGACGGCCTCGAAGATGGAGCACTCGTCACCGATGTTGCCGGAGGGCGTCAGACCCAGACCACCGATCAGACCGGCGCACATGTCCGAGAGGATGTCACCGTACAGGTTGGGCATGACCAGGACCTTGTCGTTGTAGGGAAGCGGGTCGGTGGTCATCTTGAGGCAGGTGTTGTCGAGCAGCTCCGAGTCGAGCTTGATACCGGGGAACTCCTTGGCGACGTCGTGGGCGGTCGACAGGAACAGGCCGTCGGACAGCTTCATGATGGTGGCCTTGTGCACAACCAGAACCTTATCACGGCCGATCTCCTGGGCGTGCTGGAATGCAAATCGCAGGACGCGCTCGGACGCCTCGCGCGTGATCAGCTTGATGCTCTGCACGACGCCGTCGACCACCGTGTGCTCGATGCCGCTGTACTCGCCCTCGGTATTCTCACGGATCAGGACCGTGTCCACATTGTCGTAGGGGGTCTTGTAGCCGGCGATGGAGCGGCAGGGCCGCAAGTTGGCGAACAGGTTGAAGGTGCGGCGTAGGGTCAGGTTGAGGGAGACGTGGCCCTTGCCGACGGGGGTGGCGAGGGGCCCCTTGAGGGCGACCTTGTTGCGCTCGATGCTCTCGATGGCTGAGTCGGGGATGGCGGTGCGGCCGTCCTTGAGGATGGGCGTGACGTCAACAGGCTCCCACGACACGGGCGCCCCAGCCGCGGCGAAGATGTCCTTCACGGCCTGCGAGATCTCGGGCCCGATGCCGTCGCCCTCGATGATGGACACGAGGTAGTTACCGCTGCCGTCCTTGATGCCGTGGTACTTGGCGACCTTGGACTCCTGCGAGGCCCACCTCCTGCTGCTCGGCTTGCGCTGTGACTGGGCGAAGGTGAAAGAGGACGTGGCTACGGCTCGGGGAGCCGCGTTGACGAACTGGCGCCGCGCGGGGGCGGCGATTGATCGAATGGCCAGCATCTTGGGTGCAAATAGAATAGAGTTATATGTAGTTCTGGAGAGGACGCGTCCAGAAGTACCTGTCTATGACAAATGAAAAGATGCTGGCGGTGCGGAAGGAGTGGTGGTGGTGGCGGAGGGAAGCAGGAAGAGAAGGGTATGGGCTTGGGCCGGGGAGTTCGTGGAGATACGGAAGCAAGCTCTCGTCTTTTTGCTGCTGTGCACGAGAGTATCAGCAGCGGAAACCAGATCTTGAGAGCTTGCCAGCCGCAGGAAACATTCACCCGCAGGGGTCTGTTGGTGCGCTATTTTGCTCTTCTGAGCCTCAAATCCGAGTCGGCCGAACATACCCGACTCGGATCGGCTCGAGCATTGGATCCTCGCGCCGAGACTCGCCGCCCCGCGCTCCGTCAATTTTCAAACAAGAACCATGTCATCAACGTCGCACCTGCATACACCAATTTTGAGGCTCTGCCGCGCTGCAGATCGACTTGCGTTTCCACCAACATCACCAGTCTACATAGTACAACAACAAAAGCCGTCACTACCAAAATGGCACCCAAACGTCCACACGAAGATACCGCACCCTCCACTGACACCGCGCCCGAAGCCAAAAAACGCAGAGGCTTCCGCGTCGGGCCCGAGAACCTCCCGGACGGCGCCTGGAGGCGAAGGAACACCAAGATCAAGCAGAACCTGATTCACAAGGCGAAGGTCAAGAAGGAGTATAAGAAAGTCAAGGCGGAGCTGCAGCAGGAGAAGGAGAAGGCGACACACGAGGACGCCGAGGCAGTGCACCCCGACCTACCGGAACCAATCGATCTCGAGCAGGACCGGCAGCATGTCAACCCTGCGCGGCAGGCTTTATTGGACGGTGGTCCTATCCCGCCTATGGAGAGGAGGCAACCGCGCCAGGTCCGGGAAGGGCCGCCTGGCGGGGGCGCACACGACAACATTCCGGCGGCAGATATAGACGAGGCAAACGGTGAAGCGTCTCAAGATGCGGCATCCGCCGATCACCGTCCAAGAGGAGACCGCCGTAAGCCCCGTCGCCCCGACTACTACGACAAAGCCCTGCAAGAAGGCTCGAAAAAGAAAGCCGACGCCGAGGCCCGCGCGGCGGAGCAGAAGCGGCGCGAGGAGGAGCGGGAGCGCAAGACGGCCGAGCGGGAGAGGTTGCGAAAAGCGATGCTCAAGGCAAGGGGGATCAAGCCGGGCGTCGGCGGGAGGGGAAAGTTTGGGCCCAGGCAGGAGGGCCCGCGGAAGTTGGGCCGGGAGAGTAAGGTGTTGCTCGAGAAGGTGAAGATGATGGTTGGGAACAAATAAGGCCTGGGGCTGTATGATGATGAGAAGATGGATCTGTGGCTCTCATGGAATGAGGCCATGATATCGGTGCTGTGCAAGGACAGATTATGATACCCCAAAAGAGATGAAAACGGAAAGTTCTATTCTTGAGCCCTTGTGGTAACGCCCCATCGGACTCTGTCACAAGGCTCACGTGAAGATGCAGTACATGGACCAGGCTAGGAGTAAAGGAGGATTCACGAAGAAGTGATTACTTTGAGTAGGAACAGTAAAAGGTGCGTAGGGTCGTTCAAACTTGGGCCCCTGATGAAATCATAAGGTTATCTTCTAACGCCCTTCCTTTCTGTTGCCCATTTTCCCCATTTCCCAACCCCAAGCAATGATTCCATTTCATTGACATAAGAAGCGACATCCCAGAATCGAGTGGCCGAGAGTTTTAGGTCATCAATTGCCCTGTGGCGCCAGTAACCCCTGAGTTGACAGCCTGAGCCTCAGTCTTATCGCTTGCTCTGTCTTGCCCTGCCGTTAAACGCCTTGCCCCTTGCCAGACTATTTTTGCGCCCGTTCACTCCTCCTTAGGTAGTTCTCGAATGGGGAGATTGGCCTCTGACCCCGAGGCGGTGGCCGCAGCAGAAGGCCTAGCTTCCTCGGATACTGACTCCGACCTCGTCAGGCCCGAGTGATGCGCAGGCTCGCGCGTGACAGCGGCTGTCCCGCCATTGAAGTTGTCAAGCTGTCGTTCTATTCCATAGGTCCATCGTCAGTATGGACAAATTGTAAAAGTAAAATCCAGGTAGGCCTGTTCGTTACCCACCTAGTTCCCGGACACGATGCCGCAGCATCTGGTTCTCCCTCACTAGCATCTGTGTCTCGGCCTGGTAGAACGCACTCTCATCCCTACCACCCAAGGTGAACGGCTCGCCGCTGTCCTGGCTGATAGACGTGGACCGCAGTCGTGGTGAGGCGCCCCGGCTGGGTGTCCGAGACCTGTGCCGCAGGTCGCCGCGGGTGTGGTCGAAGGAACTGCGAGGAAAGATAGGTGATCGCGGGAGGGATCCAGAGGAGGAGACGTTGGGTACGGCGGAGGGAGGATGCGAGGCGGTAGGAATAGGTTGCGAAGTGGAGGCTGGAGTGGAGTGGCCGGGGGAGTCCTCGCCGGCAATCGCAGACTGGTTTTGTTGGAGTTGTAGGATGTGTGCTTGTTGCTGGCGGATCTGAAGAAGGAGGCGGTTCACAGAAGCCTCTTGCTCAGCTTCCATCTCCTGGTGCAGCTCACCCAAGCTGGGCGCGCGGGCGTGATGCGGGTCACCACTAGCTATCAGGAAGGGCGAGGAGGCCGAGGGCGCAATGGGGCTCGTCACCGTGCTGCGGCTGGTCTCGTGGAGCATCTCGCCGGGGCCGGGAACAGAAGGATCGTTGAACTGCAGGTTCATGAGGACCTGGGATCGACGACGGCCGTTGCCAGACGATGTTGTGGCCTGTCGCGATAGGGAGCCGGGGGAGCCTGTGTTTCGTAGCTATGTCAGCAAGGCACATGCATATCTGGACGATCCCGGAGGACTTGATGACGTACGCCTTGAGCCTTCATGTTGCAGGCCGGCATTCACCGCAGCGGCGGCCTGGAGAGAGGTCGAGGCGGAGCGGCTTGGGGATGGCGAGGGAGAGGTGGCCTGTCGGTGGGTAGGGGACGAGACAGGCTCAGTGTCGTTATGGCCGTTGTTGTTGTTGTTGTTCGTGGGAGACGACATGGTTATGCCTAGGGCTCCCAGTCTGGGCGAAGCTGTCACAGAGGAAGAGGAGGTTGATAACGGAGCTGATGGTACCGGTGGTGGTACCGGTGGGGAGCGGGTCGAGGGAGGGAGAGAGTTGAGGTCTGGCATGCTTCTGTCCCAGTGGGCCTGGGGTGGCGTCCTTCTATCTTGTTTTTATTGCTCAGTCAGATGTTGCTGCCGCATTCGCTCTGCCGTCGTCGTCACTTCCCCAAGGTTGCCAGGCATCAGCGAGAAAGAATGACGGCTGCCGATGGGCTACATGTACCTCCCTACCGTTTGAGGGCTCGTCTGCTTGAAGTCCCGTAGGTGGGAGGTGGGCTTGGTTCAACTGGGGTGAGAGTGGAGCTCCCCGCTGGGGAAGGCGTGAGGGGCACGGCACCTCCAAGTTGCGTCACAGGAGCCGCCATTCAACAGTGCTTCATTTTCTGCGGGCACTGCGGGCACTGCGGGCACTGCGGGCACTGCGGGCACTCTCACCCGCAGCACCTGCGTAGGTATTGTATGTCGAATCTTCCAGATGGCAAGACTCTGATGAGTCTTTGTAGTGTGGCATGCTGATCGAAGCCACATTCAGTGCACCACATGACCACCAACAAGGCGCCCAGAGCCTTCGTGGGCGGGATCTCGATTTGTTTTGGACGACGAGAGTGACGAGACACGCACTGCCTATCATCGGCCCACTGGCACGCCCTCGCCGTATGACCTGGCTCCCTCACTGCCGTGCTGGCGCTAACTGGCCCTCACACATCTGCTACCGGTCACGGACACTCCTCGCGGCCAACGTCCAAAGACTCCAATCTTGTACTTTATGGAGCCCATCCTCACGCTGCCCGTGGTTATGTTATGTCTTGGGTGGGATAGACCGCGGATACAACATCGACCCTCCCATCCAGCCCCGTTGATTGTCACAAAGGACCCTGGATTCTCAACCAGGCGACCAGATGACCTCCGTGTAAGCCACATTCCCCCTCTAGAACGCTGCTGTTCCAAGCCCTCGGGTACTGACGGTTTCGCGGCCACGGGACCACGAGAGACGTCCGAGGCAGGGGGCGGGACGGAGAGGCGGTACGTCGGTCTCCCCGGTCCTGGCCAGAGGAGGCTGATGAGAGCAACAGCGCCTTGCCTCGCACCTTCACCTGACCAGCCTCATCAGCCCACACAGCGAACCCAATCCAGCAGGCCGTCGGCAGCACATGTGGATGCCGACTTTCTTGGATGCCTCCCTTCTGCCCCGGGCGGCTTGGAGGCCGGAGCCGGAACAGGACTGCTCGTTTTAAAGTTTTCGCGTTCGTAGCGATAGGCCCGTATATTTAGCACTGTCTTGGGACCGCAAAACACCGTCTAAATGTCACAGGCTTGACGAGCTTCCAGTCTCCTTTCTCAACTCCATAAATGGCGCGTCAAGGACGTGACTGGTTTTTTCCTCCTTGTGGTATGGCATCACCCAACCAGTGTTGTACCATAGTAACTCTACGGGGTAGTGTGGGATGTGGCAAGCCCTTGGGGGCAGCCAGCCAGCCAGCCAGCCAGCCAGCCACGTTCATGCGCAGCACCGCCGCCATAGTCTTACGGTGGTACAGTACGTTCTCTCCTGTCACATCGTTCGTTGATCCGCCAGCGTCCAGGGAACCTTTTTCTCTTCTTGGCATTTTGCATAAACTTCGGATCGTGTGCTGCCTTCAAACGATCACACGATGAATGTCACCGTCAAGCTTTCCGGCCTGCCGTCGCGCATGTTTCTGCGTTGTGACGCCCTTCAATCTGGGACTTGGTGAGGCGAGGTTGGATCCAATGAAACCGCGAAAGCAAGTCCATTATTAGGCTTGCTGGCTTGGAAACCCGATGCCAACGGCGATTTCTCTGCAATGTCGATCAGAAAGTCAAAGCGACAAGCTCTTGAGGCTGCCTTGCCGGGGCTACAGGGGTACTCGACGGACCTCGGGACCTTGTTGGGAAGTTACCATAGTATCTGCTAACGTACTGGTGCGACCTCAGGGCTGAATATCTTCAAATCCGAGGAACACTTGGTCACCTGCAGTGAGCTAGGCTTAGAGATTTGTTTTGGGGCGTGCCTGCATCCTAACCATCTCGTATCAACTGTAGAGTTCACAAATTCCCTGAAAGCAACCGGAGGCCCACGAGGCTTTCACCCAAGATTCAGCTTCAGCAGAGACTGATTCAGGGTCTTTCCCCGCCGTATAACTTTGCCTGTTTGAACCCAAGAAAAACCAATAAGGCCAACATTCCTTTGGGAAGCAACGGTGAAATTCTTGTCACACGTATGTATCCAAAGTCCCGTCGGTACGTGGTTCCCTTCGCCCAAATGCGCACTATGGTATACATACCATTGGCGCATCGCCACTCGGACGACCCCACCAGCTTGTTGCTGTTGTTTTGTTAAAACTAGTAGCATAGCATGCATGCTGCATGCCTTCTTTTCTCCCCCCCCCCCACCTTCTTTTTTTCTTCTTTCTTTTTCTAGGTACGATATACAAGCATGCGAAGAGGTTAAAGGGCATATATTGCTATGTAGTATAGTCTGATACCCTCTGGTAGGTTCGTACCAAAATTGGGCATAGATACTACTACACTAGCTACCTGATGCTGGACGGTGTCAGGCTCTACACGTAAGCTTCTACCGCTTCCATGTTCGCTGTCACATTGCAGACCCTGGCATGGCCAGATCTAGAGTTAAATCACTAAGAAATGACAGATCATGACGGCACACCCCCGGCCTAGCGGGCAAATACATTCCGTTGATAGCTTTGATATTATGTGTATCACGAAAACTCTGTTCACTGTGGCAACTGATATGTCGAGAACTGGTGAGCCGTGCCCGCCAGGTGCGCAGAAGGGGAAAAAAAGTAAGTGTGCATGCGTTCATGCTGGAGCACCGGACAACGTGGGTTCCACGAGCCGCCATGATCATCGTCGCCTGATCCTGGCTAAGAACGAGATTGAAAAAAAAGGAGAAAGAAACTAAAACAAGAAAAGAAGAAAAGATGGATCAGCAGCGACAGAAGAAAAGACAATGGAATAATTCGTGCATCTGCACGGAGCAGGAACCGGCGGGCCGGCGACAAACCCCCCCCCCCTCCCCAAGGCCTCGGAAACGACGCTACTGCAGGTACGGATGGCAGTTGGTTGCCCTGTGCCTCTTCCACCAAACAACCTTAGACAGGCTGCAGGAGGGTGATCACCGGAGGCAGAAGCAAAGGAAGGAGGAAAGAAAAGGCGCTGGAAAAAGAAGAGATCCGTTGTCAACGTGTCAGGCGTGTGTGTGACACCGGTGCCGAGGCCAGTCTAATTGTAATTAACTTTAGATCTTTTGTCTGGAGTCAGATATATTGCACCGTTCCGCCGGGATTGCCGATCGAGGCGTAGGGCAACAGCCGATTTGACTTTTTCTTCCTTGTCCCGCCCCCTACCTCGAAGTACCTAGATCTTTGTTTAGACCACGGAGGAAAATCGGAAAGGCAAAGGCGTGGCTGGCTGGCAGGCAGGCAAGGTTTGTCCGTCCGGCCGAGTTCACACGGCTGCGGCTATGGGCTGGGCGTCGTGGCATGGCAGGATCTCGTCCCCGAGTCCGATGCTCGTTCCGATGCCAGTTGCAGATGAAGGCGCGTACTTCGTCCAGACAGAATTGTCCGGACGAGGAGAAATTCTCAATCGTCCGGGCGGAAAGAAGAAGAAAAAAACCTCCCCCCCGCGGGATCGGGCATGCTCCTCCTCCTCCTCCTCTCACACACCCCACGCACGCGCGCAGCAAGGCAAAGACATACATGAGACTCGTCATACAATGGTCTATATTACGAACCCCAGCTGCCACCCGCATGAGGGGTTGAGCATAGCATCCTGCTGTGCGACACCAGTAAGCGAGAGACAAAGAACGAGACAGCGAGGGTGGAGGGGGCCGGGACTCTTGGTGATGCTTGACAGCTGTCGTCTCATAACTTTTGCTGCTCTCAACCTGACGCTGTGACCGTCGAGGGTTTTAGATGAAGATGATACCTTGGGGTATGTGGCCCGGAGGAGACCGTCGTCTGCAAGTGCCGCCCACCCCCCCTGGCTCGTGCGCAGGCGAGGTGCAGTAGACTACGCGGCTGCAGCTGGTTGATATCTTTGCGGTGTTGATCAGCAGTGCGCAGGATGCAGTGAGTGAGGTCGAGGTTGATTGGGTTGGGAATGTGCCTGGCTGGCTGGCACCATCATGAGACACCACCACAACCATCAAGAAGAAGGAGGGAGGGGCAGATTTCCAGAGCCGCCCGCATGCTCACTTGCATGCCCACTTGCATGCCCACTTGCATGCCCCGCTCATGAGTCTCTCGTCTCAAAATGTTCGGTCACCTTACACGGCGGTATTGTGCTGCACCCACCTGCAACTCATCCGAACCTGGTGCTGGCACGGGTAGCACATGCAAAGGGAGAAGCATCATCGCTGTCTTGCAAGGAAGCATGGTCGACAAGTGACGTGGAAGAGGCTGAAAAGGCCTCCCTCCCGCTGGCCCCTGTCCCAGTGCTGCTGCCCTTCCCCGGTCTCATCATCAGTGCCCCGTGCGGCCCCTGCAGTTCATAGCTCCGACCGGCGGCTGCTTCGACCGGCAGACAGGGGGCCCATTTTGTTTTAAGCGGACAATCGACGTCAAATGCTGTGTGGGTTGGTTGGTGGGCTGGTGGGTCAGTGGGGAGGGGCGTGCACCCTGAAGTGACGCTGGGATCAGATTGTGTTCCGTGGGCGTTCCACTTCTGTACTTTTTTTTACACTACTTTGAAGTTTGTCACTCACAAACTTTTGAGAGCGTCTGGGCCGAGTGGAGTGGAGTTGCAGGTTGCAGGTTGCAGGTTGCAGGTTGCAGATTGCGAAAGCGAAGATCGTTTGAGGGGAGGGCTGAAGAAGCAATTGCCATCCGATCACGACGTAGATTCGCGGGCTGAATGCACCCTTGGAGTCACACAAGTTTCTTTGCCTGGTAACTCGATGTCAGGACAGCAGGAAGCGCGCTCGCCCATCGATCTCCGATGCCAGGAACCTGGCTGGGGCCGGAGAAATTTGAGTTCCTCGCGTGGAAAGTTTGCTTGTTCCCATGGACGGGGAGCGGACGGGGAGCGGACGGGAAATGGAGACGCGATTGATCAGTCAGCGTGGGGCTCATTTGCTAGCGAATCTGGGGTGGCTCGTTTCACGATGGCTTCCGAATCGGGAGCCGGCGAGGCACGAAAGAAGATACGACAGGTCGGATTGACGCGAGGTCCTTTCCTTCCACTATAGAGGGCCATCCGTATATAGGAACCTCTTGGCGGACTGTGAGATTGTGAGATTGTGTGGACGGCTTTGACCAAGCCGTTGCCGCGGTCGCGGCGGTGATACGCAGGACAGGATGCCGTGTATGTAGAGCATATGTGTATGTGCCCCCAGGACCAGGCCCCAGGGGGTCGGATCCAACCAAGAAAAGAACTTGCTTGGCAGCCTCGGGTGACGACTCGCGAGGCTGTCCAAGATCCGACCCAGCTCTTGGCTCTCGGGTCACAACAGTGACCATCACCATCATCACCATCACCAAGGCAATCCCGTTCATGCGCGCTATGAGCAAGCCCGGCAGACTCGAACTCGCCAGGTCATCGGCCGGTCTTCCCCACCATCAGCATCAAATCGCGAGACGCGTCGCTAGTGAGAGGGTCTGAAAGGTCCAAAGGTAAGGTTGATTACCTAGGTAGCCCGCGGGGCAGCAAGCGCACTTTTGGGCAGCTCCTGGCCAGACGCGATGCTACCCTTGTTGCCTTGCTGGACGACGGCGCACAGTAACGCAGCTGTCACTATGGTACCATCCTATATTCCCAGCGGATGCTACGCCTCACTTTCCACCACAAGGTTCTCTGGGATGGGGGACCTGGGACCTGGGACCTGGGATGTAGTGGGATGTAGTGGGATGTAGTGGGATGTGGTGGGATGTGGTGGGATGTGGTGGGATGATACCAAGTACAGATGGCTGCCTCACCTCGGTACAGCGTGAGCGTGAATGAATGGGATGGTCGACGATCACGACGACTACCGTATGTACTTACCTGTACAAGAGTACCTAGGTATCTCATCGACCCCCACCAGGCTGCATGCAGCAGTTCGTTGGGCATACACTACTATGGTACTATGGAAAGCATGTGCGGCCGTGCGGCTATCGATCAAGCTGGCCGGTGACATTCCTTGCATCCTGTGCCTCTGCCTGCCTGCCTGCCTGCCTGTGGTCGTGGTTCTGGTCGTGGTTCTGGTTGTGGTCCTGGGAACCCCGGCCCAGCGGTCAGGGCATCCAGGATGCTATCCACGACCCACCCATACCGGCACACCCCACCAGCCCCACCTGTGACCAGACCAGCCCCAGGCCAGGTTGCCCTTCCCAATGTTTTCCTCGTCCTCCAAGTGCTCAACACAATCCTCCCCCCCCCCTCCAAAACGAGCCTTCGCCCAGACCATACTCGGTACTTCATATACGCAACCTCGTCATTTCAATTTATCCGTCCCTCTTTCTGTTACGAGGTCTGTCGAGAATCGATCGAGAGAGAAAATTCGCTTCTTTCTTCTTTCTTCTCTCGTCCCCTCTGTCGTTTTCAAGTGCGCAACAATAATCCATCTTGCACCTCTCTCATCTTCCTCTTTCTCTCTCTCCCTCCCCTCCCCCCTTCTACTAATTCCATCTCACTTCACACCAGTGTAGCCTTTCCCCCTTCTCCCGTCATACTATAATATCCAAAACAGCGCCAACCTACCCCGTGAACAGTGAACAGTCCTCAGATCCACCTTGCCCCCCTTCATAGACCTCGTCAGACCTCGCCAGATCTTAGCTGTGGACTTTGTTTGACCACACAGACAATCTTGGGCTCCGCCACCCGACAGACCGTCCTCTTCGAACTGCCGTCCGTGGAATCGGCTGAAACAGTCTAGCTTAGCTTGGATCTGATGTTTACATACAACCACCACGAACATCGTATCCAAACGAGCTGATCCGAACCAACCCGTATCTGGATTTGGACTGAACTGGGACTGAACTGGGACTGAACTGGGCCTGTTGACTGTTGACTGTTGCTTCTGTGCCACGACACTTGTCTCGTCGCTCGTTTACCTCAACGACATCTGACTTAAGATCAGCCGTCCCCACCAGTCTCGAATACGTCTCTCGTTACCGGATGCAGCCTCTCGCGGACCTGGCCTGTCTCTGAATCTGCGTCATTCTCTCGCCCGCATGAGCATCACTCGCTGTGATCAGCCACTCTGACCAACGAATCAATCCAACTTTGGAGACCCTGACAAGCTGCCGTATCTCAGGTAAACCGGTCCCTCGAGCGATGACCACGGCAGTTCTGCCAAGCTCCGTTGACTACACCAAACCCCCTACGCCACAGCCGGCCAAACTCATACGCAGGATGAGGCCCCCAGATTGGGAGGTGAAGGCCAACATGCCGGACAGAATGCCTATGCGCGGCAAGTCAGGGAGACGGGAATCACGACTGGCATTTGGTAGACTTTTTGGGAGGCACAGGGTCGTGACTGAGGTCGAGACGATGAACGCGACTCGGGATACCCACGATTTGAAGGAGCCCGAGTTGATGAACGAAACTATCGCTGGGCCGCCCTACGATCTGATGTCGCCAGGCTTGCAGTCTGAGATTCACCTCGCGCCTATCAAAGCGGTGGAGCCGGTATCGAGACCAAAGACGGCGGGGATGAAGTCACCGACCTTGGCGCCGTCGCCCAATTCACCAACCACGGTCTCGAACTGCAAGAGGAGAGGCTCGCCCGGAACGACCGCATGGGATCCGGTACCACTATTCCAAGCATGGCAGCAGGCCTTGCGGACTGCGACTCTTCCGGCTTGTGTTCAGGCCGACAGCCTCCTGCGGCTGCACAACAAGAAGGAGATGCTGCCAAGCATCAACCACCCGGACTTGGGTGACGAGAAGGAGAATTATGTCAACATGGCGAAGAAACGACACCGGCGGAATAGCTCGTCCTTCAAGCTGGACTGGACAACCAAGATCTACATCCTAGTCACCTCTGGGTATCTGCTGCAGTATTCCGGCGACGGGCCGCATGATTGCTTGCCGGAAAAGGTGGTGCAACTCACCAAGGACTCGGCGGCTTTTGCGAGTGATGTGATTCCTGGCAAACATTGGGTCCTCCAGGTTTCATCGGTATTCGAGGATGGTGCATTGACCAGCCAGGATACGAGATCTTTGCTGGGGAAGTTCGGCCTTCGAGAGAAAGAGAAGCGCCATGCTTCCGACCTCCTGATGATCTTCGAGAACGCAGAGGATATGGAAAGCTGGATGTCACTTCTACGGAAGGAAATCGAGGGGCTTGGCGGTAGGGCTCCCATGACGGAGACTGGTGCTCTGAGGCAGGATGATGACCAGACTCTGGTGGGAGTTTCGCCCAGTTCGCCCGCGCAGAAAACACTAGCGACGAGGGACCCGAACTTTGGACGCAACGGTAGCCTGCCAGAGATGCGATGGGATGCTTCGATCACGTTTGACGGTCCAGAGCTGCATCTGGACGCCACGCTCACTGAGCTCATGTCGGATCATGCCTTCGACGACAACTCGACCACCAACAGCATTGTTTCCCAGGACGGTCGACAACTCGACGGACTCCGGGACAGCTCCAACCGATACTCGTTCATGTCGGCAACCAAGACCATCGTCACCTCCGATTCTTCGGCGTGCAACTCACCAATCCGCGACAGCTTTGGCAGTGGCAGCCAGGGCAGTCATCCCTCTGAGGATGTCACGCCGTTGGCTGACGACCTGGACAAGGTTCGGCTGCGACCTAATGCCGCCGATATCGAGGACCGTCGTCAATCCCACAGGATCTCCAATCATTTCTTCGACCCCAGTAGTCAATTCCAAACACACCGACAGCACTCGTCGCTTTCCGTGGTGCAGGAGCCTCCGAACTTCAGCCTCCCTCATGCCACCGCACGTCGACGTGCAGCGACCCAAAACGCCTCCGACCCCGTACACCTCACCAACAATTCGACGGCAGCCGGCAGGCCCCATCGGAGACCCAGGCGACTACCGCCCCCAACTCTGGGCTTCACTCGTCCCCTCTCCATCGTGGCAGACTCGCCGTCGCCGTCGAAAGCATCACCATCCATGCCAATGAACACAGGCGAGGCCCTTGATTCCCCGGGGCCACCGGACAGTCCCTCCATCTTCACCGGCTGGACAGCCGAGCCAACCAGGTCAGAATACGACCTGTCCCCTCGCAGCTCCAGTCGCCAATCGAACGTGACCTCCTTTCAGGTCTCCAACCACGCCGCCCCACGCAAGTACGCAAGCATGACTTCCCTCCGCCCAGCAGACAACACACCCTGGGATGACGCACCACGGTTCGACCCGCCCTCGCACGCCACCACTCGCGACGGATCTCCTGCGGTTCAGCCCCCTTGCGTCACGAACGACATCCCCTGGAGCATGCCCCGGATGGAAGGCTCCCCGATCCGGTCGGGGTTCATGTCTCCACCGCGCTCGCGCTCCCCCATCCAGCGCGCTATGGCGGCGCAGAAGCGCGCGTCCATGTACAACCTCTCGGTCCCCGGCTCACCGCGCCGCGGGTCCGCGTCCGGGCCCGCGTCGCCCAGGTCCGGGTCTGTCTTCACGAACGACACGGCCCACCCTCCCACGCGGTCCGACCACCACGAGGAGCACCCGCGCGCGGGGGCCTGCGGGTCGCCGCCGCGGAGTGCGCGCAGGGGCTCGATGCTCTCGTCCAGCAGCCCGGACCACGCGCGCTCGGGTTCGAACGCGAGCGGCCAGAGCTTCCTCAGCAACAGGCGGAGCATGCCGCATATGCCGCAGCTGGCGGTGCCGGTGGGTCCGCCGCCGGCGCCGCCGCCGACCAAGGCGCTGCCGCCGGTCCCGGTGGGAAAGGGGCCCGCGGCGGCGACGCGGAGCGGGAGCATACCCGCGCGGCTGAGGACGCCGAACATGGCCAGTATGCCGGGTGGGGAGTTTTGATTTGGAATGCGAGATGGGGGTTGCGTGAGCATGTCTTTTTAATTCATGTTTTGTTTTGGCCTTTTTTGTGTTTGTTCTTCATGGGTGCGGTGTCTATGACACATGTCATGATTCGGTCGGCAAAATTTTGGAGGTCCGGGGGATCAAAACCAGTTCTGTTTTTTTTTTTTTTTTTTTGGTTTTTTTTTGATCGATATACTATATGATCCCTTGCGTCACTGTGTGGTGTACGTACTTCGCTTCTTTTTTTTCTTTGTCTCTAGGGCGGTGTTGTAATATATGGGGTTAATGGGGACGGATGGTGGCTACGGTACGGTTGGGGGGCATTGGGGCGCGTGGGAGGGGAACAAAAGTAAGACTGGTACGGATCACGTAGACATGGGAACTCACGAGCATGCTTACGAGATTTGACGCAAGCCTTATGAAAGGGTATAGACACATACAGACCGGCGGCTCTGGGATCGGCCGGGGCGAGAAGGGCAGCGAGCAATCTGGGGAATCTACCTCGGCGTGCGCGCTGTGAAGGCCTTTCATTTTTCCTTCTTATTTTGTCATACATGGGTCGAAATATCATTCCGAAAGAAAGTGTGTTCAAATTAAGACAGACTGTTCGTGCCATCGAGATGCCATCGAGAGTGATGTGAGGACTGCTATAATAGAGTGAAAACAACACATCAATCCCGGGCGGGATCTGTTCCGCCCCGCCCACTGTAGAGGGAGGCGGCGTGGATGGATCTTCGCCATCCTTCCTCCGACGAGGACGACCTGGGCTACGTGTGGACCCTCACGCAATAGGAGGAGGCCGGGGACTGCGACGGTGAGTGTCTTGGTGCTAGTGAGGAGGACGATTCCCGAGGTTGAATCTTTGTCGCTGCCCGCTGGATCCAGTGGACAGAAGAGGAGTTAGGTAGTCACCAGGCTCGTATGGATCGAGCCGCCCGGTGGAAGAAAGACAGGAAGCAGTCCAAGGAGAGGAGTACCTAGGGGGTAGGTACGAATGCTTTTACGGGTAGGCAGAGGCACCCAGGCAGCGGAGATTCAATTCAGCTGCCTACCGTCAGTAAACAAAGGCACTGGGCAGACAAAATATACTAGTACCGATTCTAAATGTAAATATAGTGTATTTATAGGGACCTATAACCTTGGAAGACAGGCCGCTGCAGTATATCATTTATCGTTTTAGATCCGAAGGCGGGCCCTACGTACTCTCCTACCTTCCTACCCTTTTACCCTCTTACCCTACTACTGTTGCGGCGTAGAAGGTATAGTACCTGCAGAAAATCCTATCGACTAGTCGGTACTTCTTGTAGCCTTTTCGCAACACGTCAGGTTGAGTGCAGGTTCTGCCTAAGCCGTGACACCTACACTTCTGCCCTTTTACCCTCCTACCCTCCTTCTCTTACCCCTTCTACCTATTAGTAGACCTGCATATTGCCTAATTAGGAAGGCGACAACACAAGAATACTGTATCCGTATCCTTAGTAGGCTGCGGGTACTGTATTTTACTAATGAATACGTGTATTCTTGCATCACCAAGTACGTCAGATCGAAAATTGATCCTTACCTACCAGGCCGATGTAAGGGAATCGCCTACTGGCCATGATAGGGATCTTCCCAAGGGAACAGAGGCTCGGATCGATGTCAAATCCCAATCCAATTTTTCTCCCAATCCAACAGACGACTGCCGGCCAAACTGGGCCACCAAGGCCTGCTGTTCCTCCGCAGGAAAATGAGCACAGCAAATCGACCTAGTCAGCGCTCTATGCCAACTGTCATCAAAGAATGGGGCCTTTCCCTGCAAAAGCTGCTAGCACCCGTGTCGAAGAATCAAAGTCCAAAAGGCCAAGTCTTGTTCTTCGGTGCACCCGCGCCATCAGGTTGTGCGATGGGACGACCCCTCGGTCAAGATGGACGCCGAACCGCACTCCGGGCTGCTTACAGGCGCCGTCTTTGAGCTCGAATCTGTACTCAAACGGGTTGCCGTCCCCGCCAGGCCATCCGTGCCTTGGCTGAGTTCTTCTGAGGCTTACCTCCCAAGGCCGGGAAGATAGTGTTACGATGGAACTGAAAAACAAACAGGGCTAGCTGTACATCGTCGGGGCAGTTCGCCTCGCGGAGCATGATGCCGAGGTCGTGATCGGCAGTTTGCCACCAGTACTCTGCTGCTGCATTGGTGTTTTCTTGGGCTTGGGACTCATGCTTGCTCTCAACACGAGAGACATTGGCTCGGGAAGAATAGCGGATGGGGCCATGGTGAAGTACGGGCAGACGTGTTGGACTGTAGATCAAGGAGGTAGTGAAGATATTAGAGGGGGCTTGTCTTCTGGAGACAATGTTATGATAGCTTAAATCAGGATTGTGACGTTTATATATGTGCGTGGCCCCAAGAGAACGAACGTGTGGGTGGTTATCATTGACTATAATCACTACCCGCCCAGGTAGGTGAGCATTCCACTCGTTAGTTTGATTACCACAATTGCTGATCAGTTTTCGGATTATAATAAGTACACCAGCCTTAACATCAATCTCCAGCCTCGGCATATACTAATTCAAGGTAGCCAATAGATTGCTGGCTGGAACGGCGGATATGTGTAGGGCCCCTAGTATTTATTTTTGTGGGCAGTTAGCCCATAGAATATAATTTTCCTGCGCGGATCGTATGTTAAGTCTGCTGTAGGTATCTTCTGTGCGGCAACTTTCTCGCAGGCTGCAGCCCTGGAAAGCTGAAGTACAATGTGTTACTGCATATATTAATTATAGCCCAAGTATTCTATCTGGAGACGTACATGCTCAGCTGTAAAATCCTTTTCGATAACTGTCCAATTTACAACCTATGTACCAAAGTTTCTCTAATCGTCTTTGACCACGACTACTCGTGCCGGCCTAAAAACGTCCAACGGCACTCTTAGTTCCCAAGAGTGCCGGCGGTCAACTGGAGTGAAAACGGGCAACTGGAGTGAAATTCAGCCTAACAGCTGCACGGCTAAATTTAGTAGGGAACCGTTATAACCCAGTAACTGGAAGTGTTGAAGAGTTTGTGGTTTCACAATCTGGGACAATTTTCTCCGAAGTATCTCATGTTCCCACGCAGACGTAATAACCCACAAACAGCAGCGAGCAGTCACCGTGAACAGCCGGATTCCAACTCTAGAATCCAGCCAGGGTAAGCGTTTCATACGTGTCGACGATTGCCTGACATGTATCACCCGATTTGACAAGGTAGTAGGACTTGCCTGGATGATTTCAGAATACAGTCAGTTGAAAGTAGGCGTCAACAGTAGTTCGAGGCCCTGGGAACTTCGTGGACATGAGCGGTAGGTAAAGTAGAAAACTTGTGTGATTGGGCAAAGTTGGTACTTACAGCTCGGTGTAATACCCGTCTGTTCTGGCGACGGTCCCGTCGATACTCTCGTGGTCTTCCAAGGGGTAGTAGTGGTTGTGGCAATGCCAGTCGGTGTGCCTGGGATACTAGCGCACACGTAGTATCCTGGCAACAGGCCCGAGCAGTCCGAGCCAACTGCTGGGTTCCATGAGTAGCTATATACACGTAACAAGTCGACAGAAGCCCTGTGCTTCATACAAGACTTGCTGCGCCCCAAGGCCGGGGTCAAAATTTATTCAACAAACAGAAAAGCTACTCACAAGTTGGCCAATGTGAAGGTGCCATAGTGGTCAACAATGTTTTGGCAGGTATCTAGTGAAACGACCTTATAGTAGGATTTACCTAGGAGATATATCTATTAGCTCCAATATTGAATCTCGGCCGACCGACGGGCGAGGATGCTGTTCCCGTTGATCAGTTGCTTACATGTCGATAAGTATTACTCCCCGTCTGCTCAGGAGAGGGCCCCGCGGAAGTGCTTGATATGATGTGCTCTTGGTGGTCGGGGTCCCTGGAACACCAACACAAACGTAATAACCTAGTAGCAAGCCGGAGCAATCTGTGAATAGGGAACAGCGCGGTTCACCGACGCGGATTGGAGTAACGGCGTCGACGAGGATGATTGTCCGGAGGGCTGCACGTCGCTTATCGACACGTACTGCTATGCGGACCCTGACGCGCCGGTGCCAACCTCGCCTGCCCGGATTCCTGCCGTATGCACGCCGGACGACAGCACATACATCACGCCGGTGACGGATGTGACGACGACGAATCCGGTGGGCGCGACGCCGGCGCCCGTTCAGTGGGGGATGATTGCCGGGTGTTAGAAGTTTTACAAGGGGATTAGTGGAGACACGTGCCAGAGCATTGCGAATGCGCTGTTGATTACTTTGGAGCAGGTAAATCTACAACAGTGACTGAATGATCGAAGGTTCCTGTTGGTCGAAGTGTTTGTTACTAACAATAATTGACTACAGTTCTGTAGCTGGAATCCTGATATGGGGGCCAGTTGCCAGGGACTCTTCCTAGGCTATCATGTCTGTATGCTGGCTTAGTACCTATTACAGTGAAATAGGGCGGGTGAAGTATAGAGACTTATCGTAGATGTCTTTTAAGTATATAATCAATGTTTTTCTAGTAATAAGTAAAATCTTAGGGTTAGCCTTATATCGACCCTCTCATTAAAAATAGCCCTCATACCCTTTCTGCCTCCTTAGCATCCCTTAACGAAAGAAAACCTTCAATTTCTCAGGCCACAAGACTTGCTGTATGTATCTGGCTTGCTGATGCAGATGCTGGTGCAAGGAGGGGCTGGAAGGGCCTACAATGGAACTGTATACGGGGACCTAGGTATACCACCCAGGGGTGGCAGGATGTCTGTCGTCCATTCCGTGATCGGGACTGCGCAGGCACCTCGAGACGACCTCGGAAGATATGCTCTGTAAGCAAAAGTTCATGGTAGTGGCACGCAGGCCGAATTCGGGCAACGGGGTGTGTGTTATTCAGAAGAAGTCTGTCTGAGGCTGGCCGAAGCCGTCTGACGGCGCCCGAAGGCCACCGACGGGCACCACGATAGCTCCTTCCCAGAGCTTCTTCTCGCCCCTGCCTCCACACTCTTCCTTGAAATTTGATCATATCATCATGTGCGCCATCGAGGTCACTTCTCACTAAAGCAGCAATCTGCACCAGCCAAGCTTCCAAGTCAGCCATAACTTGCTCCCCAAGCGACACATCCATGATACAATCTTGCCAACGTCCACCCACGCACAGATGATGTCCGGCGGCGGGTGAGAGGCGAGATACTGATGGCTGCTGCAGTTGTTTCGTTGCTCCTGCCCCCTGGTGTTAGCTTAAGCTTCTCAGGTGACCTCGACAGAAATCCATTACAAGCATTAAGCTGTCCTCGACCGGTGGTGAGAGCGTTGGAGGTTCCCGGGGCACTTGGATGATGCCTGAGTCCGAGGAATATTGGCTTTCTTTCCCGCTATCCGGACTGTTCAGTCTCATAGCCAGGTCCTCCTGGACAATTTTCCCTTTGAGCCCATCGCCATGTGGATGATTCCACGTGAAAATGATCTCAAGCAAGCTTGTCGATTCTTGGTGCAAGATGGCAATCTCCACCCTGGTTTCTGATCCATATCAGGATATTTACCGTCAACTTCGGAGGCCGTGGTATCCTGCAATACCACATCAAGGTCTGCGGAAGAATCAGAGAAGTTCTAGGTCACACGATTAATTTAAAAGATAATTAGCAACTAGTAGTAAAACTAAGCCTGCCTTTATATAAAGCAGCTACTACTACTACTTGTATACCTATTCTTTCTAGTAGTTAATAACTACTCTTAATAGCCTTTTAGACTTCCTTATTATTATAAAGAGAATCCTTAAGCTGTTAAAACTAGTTGCCCCTTTTTAGTAGACCTATATATATAAGCTCTTCTCTTCCTCCCTTCTAAAAAAGGAAGAAGAAAAAGACTAGAGCAAAAAGAAATAAAATGCAGGAGGAAGAGCTCTTTATTAGCTAAATCTCCTGTAGGGCTACTAGATTATCCCAGCTGTGGGAGAATTTTCTGTAGAATAACCTGCTACGGCATAATCGCATCTGGAAGAGTGTCTTGTGGAATATAGTTACCTAGGTAGGTACTCTGATGTTGGGTGACTCAACTTACTTTAGGTACCTAGAAGGTTCCAGTTTCAGTGGTGATGACTGAGAGCTACAGGCCCTAGAGAGCCTTAGGTACCTCCTAGAGAGCTAGCGCTTTGGTCTGTGGCGCTAAAGGAAGGACTGCCCCACAAAAAAGGCCTGCCCCGTCTCCGACCACAAAAATTCCCACCCCACTTCAACAACAACAGACACTTTTCCCACCTTCAACCAACGAAACCATCAAGACTCCTCCGCGATATCGTCATCAGCAAATATGGCGACCACCAACACCGCCCGGTAAGCTTGCAATCCCTGCCTTGGCCTCTTTCCACCAGTCCTCCAGATTCCTCCCTAAGACTCCGTGCTGGCCCCTTTGCATCTAACCACTCTGCAGTGACTGGGCCGACGACGATGACGACAACGTCGAAGTGACCACCACCTCCCTGCCGCCCGACGAGACCATCCAGAACCGCGACGGCACCAAGACCCACATCTCCTACAAGCACAACGAGAAGGGCCAGACCGTCAAGGTCACCCGCCGCATCCGCCTCATCACCCACCGCGAGGTCGTCAACCCGCGCGTCGCCGAGCGCAAGAAGTGGGCCAAGTTCGGCCTGTCCGCCAGCGACCCTGCCGGTCCCGCCGCCGACACCACCTCGGTCGGCGAGAACATCATCTTCCGCCCGTCGGCCAACTGGAAGCAGGATGCCCAGAAGGAGGAGCAGGACCCCAACGCCCAGGCCATGAAGGACAAGCTGCGCAGCTCCAAGGTCAAGTGCAGAATCTGCTCTGGCGAGCATTTCACCGCCCGTTGTCCCTACAAGGACACCATGGCGCCTGTCGGTGGCGAGGCCGACGTCGCCGCTGGCATGGGCGACGAGCCCTCGGCCGGTGGCGCGAGCAGGGCTGGCGAGGGTGCCGGGGCAGACAAGAAGGGCTCGTACGTGCCTCCTGCGCTGCGGAAGGGCGCGGGCGGTGGCGAGGGCGAGAAGATGGGTGGCAAGTACAGCGACCGGGATGATCTTGCCACGCTACGGGTTACCAACGTACGTCGCTCTCCTCCCCTCCATCATGCTACTGATACTGCTACGTGGACTAGAATGCTGACGGACTTCACCAATGACAGGTTTCCGAGATGGCCGAGGAGCAAGAGCTCCGCGACATGTTCGAGCGCTTCGGACGCGTCACTCGTGTGTTCCTCGCCAAGGACCGCGAGACTGGACGTGCCAAGGGTTTCGCCTTTATCAGCTTCGCGGACCGTGACGACGCTGTTAAGGCCTGCGCCAAGATGGACGGCTTTGGTTTCAAGCACTTGATTCTGAAGGTGGAGTTTGCCAAGAAGACGGCTTAGACGATCGAATCAGTGCGCAAACCACAAACCACGGGGGAAAGCTCGAGGCCGTCGCAATGTGCCGCGGAGGAAAACGCGGACCTGGATTGCCAAGGGCATGACAGGGCCATTCCACATAGGAAGGGGGATGGCACAGTGCCTGTGGACCATATATGATATGGTGAGCGTGGAGGGTCGAGGGAGGGGGGGTGTGGGTGACATGCCTTGTGTGACAAATCACAGCCACCTTTCCGGAGAGGGCCCAGCGCTAGGTAACAGATGGTATGGGATTAGAGAAGCAGACAGCGATTTCTGAAGAAGAAGCATGAACGGTTTGACTATCGAATTACGACTTTGTGATTGCCATCACCTAGCTGTGTTGGTGGTTAAGTATCAGTGTACACCTGGGTATCGTTCGTCTTCCCGTCTTCCATGGCACAGCCCTGTCCTCCCATTCTGGATATCTCTGGACACTATCAACATGACAAAGGAACCCCCCCCGGGCCCTATCCTGAGGACTATACCATCAAACATGCAGGTGATGATGACCTCGACGAGTGAGATCAGCTGACCAGTCAGTCTATGCTCTCTTTCTCAGACCATCCCGAGCCAAAGATGCTGATTATGGTGGTCGTGATCGTCGATTTCGTCAGGTCGTGGAATGAGTGGGGTGGTGTCGCCCCCCTCCCCTGAAGAAATAAAGGGGGGGGGGGAAGGTTCAGATGCGGAACACGCAAATAATAAGACATAGGAAAAAAAAAAGAAGCAAAAAACAGTCGGGTGCGTGGTGCCCAGGTATCAATCTCGTCCGATCCACGTTCTTGTTCTCCCCTTCCCCTAACAACGATAACAACAACCACAACAACGCGGCGCAAAAAAAGAAGTAGAGAAAAAAAAAAAAAAGGGGGAGGGGGAACCTGCTCCCATATCACCAACTCTCCTCCTCGACGTCAAAGCCCACCCCCGACAGGGCAAAACTCCTCTTCCTTTTCTCTCCTCTTACTCTAGGGTACTCAGCACTCCTGCCGCCTCGCCCCCCCCCTTCCCCCCTACTCCGCCGCCGCTGCAGCCGCAGCCTCGGGCTCCGCCATGGTGCCCGTCTCGGCCTTGTCGAGCAGCTCCTTCTCGCGGCGCTGCTTCTCCTCGCGCTGGCGCAGCTTGTCGGCCGCGCGCCGCCGGCGCTTGTCCGCGGCCTCGCGCTTCCGCTGGTCGTTCTTGTCGCGGAGCAGGTAGCCGAGGCTGGCGACTACGCCCCACGAGAGCCTGACGCCGGCTAAGTTGTGGTGCAGAGCTTGGCGGAAGTGGGATTTCTATTATAGTGGAGGGGGGGGGAAGGTCAGCCTTTTTTTTTCCTTTTTCTTTCTTGGGTTTGATATGGGAGTGGGAGGAGGGATAGGAGGGGGAGAGACGAGTCTAGAGTAAACATATATATACACACTCTCTCTTCCTAACTCTCTCTTGGAAGATTTATAGAGACGATCTTGCTTTGAGAGAGAGAAAGGCTCCCCCCCGGGGGGGTTCGGTGTCGCTGTCAAGTGGACTGCTGAGGAACGGAAGGTGCAAGAAGAAGAAAAAACCACAATATCACACATACCGCCTCGGTATAGTTTGCCCGCGCGCTCGCAGACCGTTTCTTGGTCTTGTACTCGCGCTCCTTCTTGCTGGCCTCCTTGAGGCGGTGGGAGGCGCGCCGCCGGTTGTTGGTGAGCAGCATCTCCGTGCCCGACGTGCCCGGGCGCGCGGGCTCGGGCTCGGTGGCGCTGGGCGTGGCCGGGTCGGTGGACTGGGCGGGGGTCTCGCGGGCCATGGTGGTGTTGGTGGACGAGGGTTGTTTCGAGAAATAACCCATAGAGAGAGGCGGTCTTAAGGGGTTGACGAGGAGGAGGGAGGGGCC
>MUZH01004146.1:0-48462 GCA_003012965.1 Juglanconis oblonga | reverse complement strand
GATGCTCGGCCGAAGTGCTGGACAGTCCAAGAGAAATGGAAGACACGAGAGGCTAGTTCCGTACCAGCTATACGTGGACGGTCATCTGAGGGATGGTATGGTGCGGGAGATTCGAGATTCCCGTCTCGAGGGTCAGCTCCATGGAGACATGCTGTGAAGGAGGCATGTGTCTATTTAAACCTTCAGGGTTCAGTCAGGTAAGGCAGCAGGCGGCATGCTCAGATCACCGACGGATCGGATGTCGGTCCCAAGGAACGCCATCGCCCATAAAGGTAGGAGACAATGTGGAATCTTGACTTCGGTCGTAGTGGTGGAACTGCAGGTGTGTTCGGGACCCGAGCGGCCTCGGGACGTTGCTGGCGTTGCTGGCGTTGCTGGCGTACCCGGCCACGACCTTTCTATATTCCCCAGATTGTCGAACGTCGAACAAATCGTGAAACATCATCTTTATGGATAGGATAGAAAAACTCGTCTCCTGTCCACATCGACGGCATCCTTGCCCAAACAAGTGCAGTCCAGACTATACTGATAGTTAGAGAGATAGAGATGGCGATGGCGAAGCCACCAGACACATCGTTGTGGATGATTGACCACCAGCGAGACAGGACAAGCTTGCACCACGACCAAGGAGCCCTGTTGCTATGAACACACGGCTATGAACACATGGCTATGAAAACATGGCTATGGACACATGGCTATGAAGACATGGCAGTAGGGGATGACGATCCCCCTTTGTGGAGGCCGAGCATCCTGATGCTGCAGTCGATGCTGCAGTCGATGCTGCAGTCGATGCTCTCTGTTAGCCGACTCTGACTCGAGTGCCTTCAAAATTGATGTCGTCGTTGTCCACAACAGTTGGTGGCCCTTCCCTGCCCACTTGGTGAAAAGGACAGGAGGCCGAGGTTAGGATTCCATCGGTGAAGACACAAGACAAAACATGGGGAACACTTGCTGACCAATAGGCCAGATTTCTAAACTTAGTGTCTCGTCGGCACGTCTCCACCCGGACTGGGGCAAGGCAATGGGGCTGGGCAGGGCTGGGCTTGTTCACAATGCAAAATGGCTTATCAGCAGCGATAAGCCAAAATTTCTGGAGGGGCCTTCAGGCTTTTCGAGGGTCTTTCCACCCCTGCCCAACCTTGACCGCCCGCGACTTTTGGATTTCTTACTCTCCAACGTGCTAGTTTTTCTCTTCTTTCCATCCTTCATCAACCCTTTTCCACAAACCATCCCTTTGGGCCTTCTGTAGCCCACCCTCCCCACTCCCTTCCCTTTTCTATTCTTCTGCTGTGGCATCGCAGATAATTTGTTTCTCTCCAGATCTTGCAATATTCTGTAATAGACGATGCCACACCCTGTTACACCGCCCACAATGAGTCCTCCGGTGATGGTCGCGAAGGGCGAAGCCCCGCCACCATCGCAGGCCGACGTTTCGGCCCTCCTCGATGCCGCTTTCAACGCCAAAACCTCGGGCGCCTCCATCGAAGCGTGCTACGCCATTTCCGACCTCCTCCTCAACTGTCCCTCCGTTGGCTTCCGCGGCCTCGAACAATATGGCATCCTGTCCGAGATCAAGAAGGCGGCTGCAGACAAGAAGTCCGGCTTGAAGAGGGAGAGCGCACAGAACCTCCTTGGCGCACTGTTTGAGCGCTTCCCTCCCCGTCAACGTATATCCGAAGCCGTTTTCCTCATCAAAGATGGCGGCATGGTCGCTTGCGCACTCGACGCCCTGGCCGACAAGGGCTCCGTTGTCCGCGAAGCCGCCCAATATGGCCTTGACCAGCTATTCAGCCACCTCAGCCCCGAGGCCCACGTCGTCGCCCTTCTCCCCGCACTGCAGCGTTACCTAGCCAAGAGAACCGGAAAATGGCAAGGCACGGTCGGCGCCCTCAAGTTGATGCAGAAGATGGCCGACAAGGCCAAGATCCCAGGAGAAGGCAGCACCAAGGAGCAGGCTCAAGAGGCCGATGTTCTGCGCGAGGTCATGGGCGCCAAACTGGCCGCTCTCATCCCGGTGGTGGAGGACGGTTTGCACGACATGAAGTCGGAGGTGGCGAAGCAGGCAGTCGAGACCATGAAGTCTCTCACGGAGCTTCTTCAGAACGACGATGTCGCTCCCAAGCTCCCCCTGCTCCTCGAGTCCATGCAGAAGCCTTCTGCGCAGTCGCTCCAGAAGGCCATCCACGCCCTCTCCCAGACCACCTTCGTCGCCATTGTCACCTCCCCCGCCCTCGCCCTTCTGACTCCTTTCCTCGAGCGCTCGCTCAACACCCCGGGCACATCCCAAGAAGTCCTGCGTCAGACCGTCGTCATCACTGAGAACTTGACCAAGCTCGTCCACGACCCCATCGAGGCCCGCACATTCCTGCCCAAGCTGCAGCCCGGTGTCAAGGGTGTTGCCGACCGAGCATCTCTTCCCGAAGTCCGTGAGATCGCGACACGTGCCATGAATGTCATGGACAAGGCTATGGCTGGGGACAAGGAAGTTGTCGAGCGCATCAACGCCGAGGACATTGCCAAGGTTGTGGATGCCGAGATCAAGAACAATGGCGGACTCGCTGGCGATCTGGAGTCGTACAAGCTGCTCCGACCGTACATATGCGAGATGGTCGCTGAAGACGTCAACCACCGCTTTGTCACGCGCATTGCATCCCTCATCGCTCCATACCTGAAGGACCTCATGAAGAACGCCGAGGCTCACCAGGCGGTCGCAAATGCTGTCGAAAAGTACTACGTGGATGAGGATCACCGTAAGTATGGCGAGCCTGAGAAGGAGGACGACGGCGAGGTGGAGATCGTCAACGCCGACTTTTCTCTGGCCTACGGTGGTATGCTCCTGTTGTCCCACACAAACCTGCGCCTGCTCAAGGGTCACCGCTATGGTCTCTGCGGTCGCAACGGTGCCGGAAAATCGACTCTGATGAAGAGTATTGCTGGTGGCAAGCTGGAAGGCTTCCCTCCCCAGGATGTCCTCCGTACCTGCTACGTTGAGCACAACCAGGGTGAAGACGCAGACATCAGCATTCTGGACTTCGTCGCCAAAGATCCTGAGATCGCCAAAAATGGCCTCGAGCGTATCTCTCAAGTTCTGTCCGAGTTCGGCTTCACGTCTGGGCCTGAGGGAAGACAGGCTCAAAAGGTCGGCTCCCTGTCTGGAGGTTGGAAGATGAAGCTTGCTCTGGCACGAGCCATGCTTCAGAAGGCTGACGTACTCCTCTTGGACGAACCTACCAATCACATGGATGTCGAAAACATCGCCTGGTTGGAAAACTACCTCAAGACAAATCCCAACATCACCAGTCTGATCGTGTCTCACGACTCCGGTTTCTTGGACAATGTCACTACGGATATCTACCACTACGAGCCGGGCAAGAAGCTTGGTCACTTCAAGGGCAACCTGAACGCTTTCGTCAAGGTCCGACCTGAGGCAAAGAGCTACTACACGCTGTCTTCAAGCAACGTTCAGTTCAAGTTCCCGCCTCCCGGTATCCTGTCAGGCGTCAAGTCCAACACGAAGGCCGTCATTCGTATGACGAATGTCAGCTACGCATACCCGGGTGCCGCCAAGCCCTCCCTCTCCGATGTCTCCTGCCAGCTTACCATGTCATCTCGCGTTGCCGTCATCGGCCCCAACGGTGCTGGCAAGTCGACCCTCATCAAGCTTCTCACCGGCGAGACGATTGCGACCAGCGGCAGGGTCGAGAAGCACCCCAATCTGCGTATCGGCTACATCAAGCAGCACGCCCTTGAGCACGTTGAGATGCATCTCGAGAAGACGCCCAACCAGTATCTCCAATGGCGATACCAGAATGGCGACGATCGCGAGGTCCATTTCAAGCAGACCCGTATTCTATCTGATGCAGACCGCGCACAGCTAGAGAAGAAGATTGACATGAATGACGGCAAGGGCGAGCGACAGATCGAGAGGTTGGTCGGTCGCCAGAAGTGGAAGAAGTCCTTCCAATATGAAGTGTAAGCTGCTGGTTCCCTCCCGCCCCTCCCTCCCTGTTTACCTGGTCCTCCAGTCACTGACAGCCCCAAAGCAAATGGGTAGGTTGGCTCCCCAAGAACAACAGCATGATCAGCCGCGAGACCCTCATCGAGCTCGGCTACAGCAAGTTCGTCCAAGAATTCGACGACCACGAGTCCTCCCGTGAGGGTCTCGGCTATCGCGACCTGCAACCCGCCGTCATCTCCGAGCACTTCCGCGACCTCGGCCTGGACCCCGATATCGCCAACCACAACGAGATCGGCTCGCTGTCCGGTGGTCAGAAGGTCAAGGTCGTCCTCGCCGGCGCCATGTGGAACAACCCACATCTGCTCGTCCTCGATGAGCCGACCAACTTTTTGGACCGTGACTCGCTCGGCGGTCTTGCTGTTGCCATCCGCGACTTCAAGGGCGGTGTCGTCATGATTTCCCACAACGAGGAGTTCGTCGGCGCTCTTGCCTCGGAGCAGTGGCATGTGCGCGACGGGCGCGTGACGCACAAGGGCGCTGCGGGGATCAACCTGGCCTCGTTCGAGGACGCCTCGCGGCCCGGCTCCGCGCTTCCCTCGGGGCTTAACACGCCCGTCGGGTTCAGCTCGACCGCGGCGTCGACCGTGTCCAGCGCGGTCAACTCCGACACCGACGAGCCGCTGAAGTTCCGCGCCAAGAAGAAGAAGACCAAGAAGACCAAGAAGGAGGTCAAGGAGCAGGACAACCGCAGACGGCAGAGGCACATCCAGTGGCTGAACAGCGAGAAGGGGACGCCGCACCCGCCCGACACCGATGAGGAGGATAATGGCGGGCAGCCGAGGAAGTACCCTTGCTGCAACCCTTAATTCGCCCACGACCTTTGTTCCGTCTGCATTCGATTCGTTGGCTCACTGGTTCAAAAAAAATTCCCTTTTCTTTTGGGGTTTCTTTTCGCCCTAATTTGTGGTGCGAGGGTCGACTGCTTATAGAGGAGACAGTATATAGAGGGGTCTGCGAGACGAAGGGGGAAAGAGAGAGAGAGATGATGATGATTCGGGTCATGAGGCCATGCACACACACGCACGCACAAGACGCATAGATGAATTCATCGGACGGCAAGCTGGCTGGGAAAATGGCGTTCAATTTAGACTGGATGGGTGGGCGCACACCTTTTTTTTTTTTGTTCCATGTTTTATGTGTCAAGCTTATTAGGATAGATTGGACGACGGGATTGCACCTATGGGCCGAGGCTACCGAGTTAATTGATACAGTACTGTTTGCAACTTGTTCCTTGATGTCTTCCGTGATGGTGGTGTCCATACAGTACCGCCAGCTGTACGTATCAACTGTATGTATGGCACACTAACAATGTATTATGACATGTACTTTGCTACTGTCCGTAAGGAACTCGTGAGGTAGGAGCTGTTTCTATTTGCTCCGAGGGTGGAGCCTTTTGCAGTGAAATCCTCCTCGCGGCCATGGAAAGATTATCCGCGGGATGCCTCAGAACAGACGGAATACTGGTCTGTAGAATATATGTATGCATTACCACTTCCCATCATATATTCTACTTGGTATTCAAGTCGGTTTGCACAGTACGACCCATACTCCACCCTCATCGTGACCATGCCCCCAATACTTCGAATCTCTGGATGTTGAGTGCTCTACCAAGAAGTCGTGACATGGCTGAATTCATTGGTCTCGAGGTGTGATGTGTCCTCTGGATACGAGGCACCGAAGGCATGACATCGGAACAAAAGCTGGAGCCGCTGCGCAAGGGCAGGCTCGAATGACTCTTACTTGTAAGAAGCAAGATTGAATGGATCGAATCGAAGGGGGTATGACATGACAATTGGCCGTAGCACAGAAGAGAACCTCCGAGATGTCAAGCCCGGGAAGACATACCAAGTCCCAGATGAGATGTCCTCCTGGTCGGTGAAGGAGCGGCGGCAAGGTTACGAGGTGAGCGGACAAACCAACCCTGCGTCGTTGCCGACCCGACCCCTGTGATGATCTCTCCGCGCACTGTGGCTAACGCGGTTGCCCGAACAGGAAATCTGGGTCCTCTTTTGCGCAAGCTGAGTGGTCGGTGCAAAATATGGGTCAAGCCTTGATTCAACGGCACATGCATGTCGTCCCATCTTGGAGATCTGCATCGCTTGGTCGTCCGACTCTCCAGGGGTCAGGAGCTTGAAGGTGAGACTTTGTGGTAAGAAGTAGCAAGGTTGGACTCTCGTAACTCGAGTATCGTCGTCATCGGTCGCACCGACCGCTTTAGCCGCATTCTCCAGGAATGCAAGACTGTTCTCAAACGGTCTTGTCAAACGGTCTTGACAGTCTAACTCATTGTCAGCAGAACGGAAAATCAGAAGCTGGTCCCCTGAGTGAAGATCATTTCCTCCACTGACGGCATACTGTATAGCTTCAGTCCGTCTGCTGTTTCGTCCCGCCTGGAAGAGCTGAATCCCCGAGGAGCGGATCAAGGAGACACCTTCGTTCAAGAACCGTGGAGCCACGAACAGTAGAAGGAACACTCTCGGGAATGGTATTGCGAGGCAGGTAGAAGAGGCCCGCCCTCCTTCTGGATATCTTAGGAAGGACGATAGTTCTACTGCCGAGAAAGAGTTCTGGGACGCGAGGGATACATGGTGGGCGACCTCGGGACGTGGAAGCAACCGACGATGCAGATCAAGAAGCTGGGCATGTGGCAGCAGTGCGGCAGGGACGAGGTGTTCATCAACCTAAACGAAATGACGTCTGAGTAGGATGAGTACTACTATATTGCCAAAGACGAGACGCGTGGCTTATTTTGAGGACATAGGCTACCGTGATGGATACATAATGTTGAGATGATTCTTTGGGCTCGGCGAGAATGCGACACGAGTGCCCCGAAGGTGATCCTGATCCATAGGTACCGCAGAGCCATACTGTCATAAAGGGTGATTCAGTAAAATTCAATACAAATCACAGCACTACCTACGTACAGGTAGGGGAAGGCGGCCCACCGGCTCCCGAGAGGGGTGTCTCGAGCACACAGTAGAGTCGAATGGGGAGATTCAGAGTGACTGTGCCAACAAGAGCCAGTAACAAATAGATACGACATATGGTCAAGAAAAAAAGAGAAGAAGACAAAAGAAGAAAAAAAGGGAAAGGGAGAAAAAAGTAGTTGGAACATCCGCTCCACAGGAGACTCCGCTTTCGAAAAACCTTCAAAGTGTCCTTGTAGTGAAGGCGGTGCTCTCTATGTGCAGTTATCATTGATATCAAACACTCGGCCAGCAAGCCAGTTGGACTTTTATGAGCCTGCTGCAACTGACTGCAGTTGGCAGCCACACCCCTGCAGGCCGACCCAACCCCCTTCTCTTCTTCCTGGCACGGATCTGCCCAACAAGCCCAACAAGCCCAACAAGTGCCAATGAAGAGTTAGGTAGCCGACTTAGCTTTTGGCAGCCCATGGCTATCGCAACCCGCCGTGCAAAGATCCAATCTCGCCATCATCGACACCACAAGATGGCCACCCTACAGTCTGGCGTAAGGACCCGGAACGTGCGAGGACATCCGATACCTATACGCCCACATCACGACGCATCGCATCTGTTGCATCTTTCCACGAGACCACGAGTTGGTCGAAAGATATCATTATATTTCATTTCACGTTTTCAAGACACAGAAAGGTTGTAGCAGGCTCCACAGCTGCAGGTCACTCGGGGACGAAGTCTATCAACACAACATCCTCCCACGTCAGCGACCGCCGTGCGTCCTCCACCGCCAGCGATCGCCATGTGTTGTCCGGCCCAAGCAGACCGCCTCCATCAAAGCAGATGTCGCGGACGACCTCAAATCATAGTGCCCGCAGCGCCAGGAGCAGAGAAAGCTTTGCTTTCGTGGATGAGATCAAACACGAGGTCGTGGTCAGCTACCTGTACCGACAAGAGTGCGGCCATATGTGGGTGGGAACGAATCATCAAATCGAAGCGCTATTTGCCATCATGTGTTCAGTCGGCGCCGCACTTCGACAGATCGCCATCGAGGTCCACACAGACGGCTTCTGGCCTCGTGTTGGCTTGATCGCCTGGCTCCCCCTCCAGGTCTTCTTCACCTTGGTCTTCTGCCAAGTCATCTTCGGCTCCATTGCGCAGATGTGCGGACCTATCCGCCAAATGGATGAAAACTCGAGGTACTACTCTGCCAAGCTTCCAGCCAGACTGGAGGGCAAAAGTCTTCCTCGCATCACTATCCAGTGCCCTGTATAAAAGGGGGATCTCCAGGGAGTCATCTCACTCACAATCCGCTCGCTCAAAGAAGACATGACCACATATGAGCTTCAGGGCGGTTCGGTAAACTTGTTTGTCAATGATGATGGTCTGCAGCTCCTAGGCAAAGCAGAACGCCGACAACAACATTGGCTGGGTCGCGCGGCCCCGCCATGGCGACAAGGGCTTCCAGCGTTGCGTCAAGTTCAAGAAGGCCTCCAATATGAACTATGCTTTGATACTTTCCAACAAGGTTGAGGACAAGCTCGCACGCATCCAACGTGGTCCGAACTGGGGCCATGCCAAAGAGTCACAAGCCTACGGGGTGGCTCTCCGGGAAGCCGTCGCAAAGACGGGTGGTGTTGCGTGGGCAGATGGGAACATCCGAATTGGCGACTACATCCTGCTCGTCGACTCGGACTCCCGGGTTCCTGAGGACTGTCTGCTCGGCGCTGTGTCGGAGATGGAGCAGAGGCCCGAGGTCAGAATCCTGAAGTTCTCCTCCGGCGTCATGCAGGTCGTCCACAACTTCTTCGAGAACCTTCTTTACGAACCTGATTTACTCTGCCATCTGGTACACCGTCGCCAACGGTGACGTCGCGCCCTTCGTCGGCCACAACGCGAACCTCCGGTGGACCGCTCTGCAGTCCGTCAGCTACCAGGATGCCGATGGCTACGAGAAATTCTGGTCCGAGTCGCACGTGTCCGAAGACTTCGATATGTCGCCCCGTCTCCAATGCGCCGGCTACACATCCGCTTGGCCTCATGGGCAAGCGAAGGCTTCAAGGAAGGTGTTTCCCTCACGGTCTACGACGAACTGGCTCGCTGGGAGAAGTACGCTTACGGCTGTAACGGGCTTCCTGGCTCAGCACATGTTTGCTGTAAGGGGTGTATTATTTTCGTTTTGTTTTTGGTTCTTTTTTTTTGCTTGGCTTCGTTCTGAGTAGAATCCTCCTCAGTCTTCCCAGCCCGCTTTCCTAGTCTCGCACGACCTATCTATGCAATGCCCTTCTTGTCCCCGGCGCGGTTCTCCACCGCCCAGTCGACGATGGTCTCCCAATCACGACACTGGTGCGTCGAGTTGGCCCCCGAGAAGCCGCGCCGCGTGCCGTCCTCCTGGAGCTCGGCATAGTCGAGGGTCGTGTCCCCGGAGCACATGATGGACTGGCGGATGTAGTCGATGCAGTGGTACTCGTGACCGGCGCCGGCAAAGCGTGACTTGTCGTGCTTCTCGTACTTTTTTATCACGTCTCTTATGACGCCCTGTAGAGGGGGGGAGGGAAAGTGAGATGTGAGCAGGGAGGAAGCTTGATGGGCGAGGAGTACGTACGGAAGAAGAAGAGGAAGAAGAGCGCCGAGCCAAGTTGGGGGAAGGGGGGAAAGTTCAAGAGGGGACGAAGAAGAAGAAAAAGTGGCGTACCAGACAGTGGAGTTGATGCAATACGGAGAGAGAGTATATCTCCGCTTCCTCCGGGTCGTCCTCGATGGCTTTGCTCGCCGGCATGTCGTACTTCCTCGGGTAGGGCACGCGCACGAAGCCAGAGCCGACTGGATTCACTCATTTCAGTTCCTGATACATCGAATCCCCCTGCGGATAGTCAGGCGTCACTCACCCGGCATCAGAGCATCCCACAGCTTATCCCCCTCGACGCTCGTGTCCTCATACGGCGTGGGGAAGTCAAACTTGACCTCCTTCATCGGTACTGTTCCCCGGACGTCAGTCCCTTTTGTCAAAGAAAAAAAAGAAAAAAAAATATCGAAGCAGGCCTCGGCGCCACTCACTCTCCGGAATCAAAGCCTGCGGCGATAATAACCCATTCTTGCCGCTCATGGCCGATCCGCCCCCCATGTTCATCCCCGGATGTTTGCGACCCACACAAACCCCCATGATGAGCGCGAAAAGGAACAGGTTGACCAGAACGAGCGCCCGCCTCGCAAACTCATAGCACGAGATCCCCCGTCCCCGTCCCCGTCGCCTCGCTGCGTCGCTGGTCGCGTCAGCGTCCCGCGCGTAGCCGACCACCCCCGCTATGCTGCGCCCTTCCTCGGACTGCGGCACGGCGGCGTATTCGATTCCCATGGTCGGTCGCGGACCGGTCGATGGAGCGTGAAGAAAAGGAATGAAGGAAATAAACAAAAGCGGTAAGTAAAGATGGATTGTTAAGACACGAAACAACGTTTTTTTTGGGGGGGGGGAGGGAAGAAAACAAAGGGCGGTGCCTTATAACAAAGATGGATGAGTGTAAGTAAGCAAGACCGAGATGAGGTGAGAGAGTCAATAAAACGTGAGGCCGTCAGGGGATCATCGTAAGATGGGATGCTGGCCCCCGTACGGTGGCCTGGCTCCGCTTCGCTATTTCGGGAAGCCCTCATTTTATCCGCGGCCAGCCCCTGAATCACCCTAACCCCGAGCTTTTTCTTTCTTTCTTTTTCTTGTTTAATTTTTATAATTTTTATTTAACGACATGCACGTAGAAGCGTTGAGAGCCTCACAAGAAGCAGAACAAAGATAAAAAAAGTGCAGCGAACCGGCAGCTGGTTCTTGTGTATTTGTGTGATATGTAGGATATGCTATCAAAGATGCTGGTGCGCGCGTGTGCATCAGGAACACTTGGCCTGAGCCGATTTTTCTCTTTTCCCGTACTCCAACCGAGAAGAAACCAAAAATGAAAACTCAGAAAATACCCCAAGATTGCCGTATTGCCAGTATGCGCCATATCCATATCCTGATGAGAATGCACCATTGTTCCTCAAGATTGCTCTTGTGTGCCTGTATACCATACCCAAGCCGATGTACTCCGTGGACCTCAAAAGCGAAGACTCGAAAGAGAAATCCAACAAACTAACGACGGGGAGGGGGGGGGGAGAAGAAAAAAACGAAAGAAAGATCCGAAACCATTGTGTAAGACGCCTTGCCGCTGGTTTTTCAAGGGAGGTAAAGCACAGAAAGGCCGTGGCATGCTACCGTGGAGCTTGAGACCGAGCGGCCGAAAGTCGGAAAACGTTTGCTCGGAGTTGCTGGGCGTTGCAGCGGTGGACGCGGATGACGATGCCCAAAATGAGGCGAGAGGTTATGCTCTTTGGATCGTGGAGCGCGAGCCCTGCGTACCATAGCCCGTGGAAGAATCAAGCGCCAAGCAATGTGTTGAATATGAATCCCCGGTTTGCACCAACTCCCTTGTTGTCTCCCCCTCCCCTCCCCCCAAAAAACAAATGCGCCGGTTAAAATGTCAGAGTCCCGTTGAGCTAATGCGCCACCCAGAGCTGCCGGATCAACACCGAACCAAGTAGACCGACCCCACGAGAATGATACCCCGGAGGCAATGCCATAGACGCCAAGTAAAGAATGCGGCCCCAAACTCCCACCTGAGCACCCCTTCGGCACAGGGAGTCCCTCAGCCACGAAGTAATTTGAAATGCAAGAGCTATTCGAGGGAGAAAGAAGAAGAAGAAGAAGAGAAAAAGGACCAGATGGCAAACGAGAGAAGGATGAGGATAAGAAATGGGGTATGACGCCCTAGAAAGTGGTATGTCCCCCACCGCCACACGTCTGACTGTGCCGCGGGCGTGTTTCGAAGCAAGATTGCCTGGCTTGTTGGGGGCGATGACGGCTCAGGGAGGCTCTTCGGCTCGGGACGTTTTCCACACGTGCGGCGGCCCCTCGTTGGGTCATCGTGGCGTTCGTCGTCGTCATCGTTCTCTTCCTCAGAGAGAATCCAGGTGGATATGGCCAGAAATAAGGAAAGAAAAGAAAAAGATGGGGGAGGAGGGGGAACAGCAGAAGCACCCACATCACTGTGCTGACGGGTCCTCCATGCTCCTGAAGTTCGCCAGTCTTGCGAGTTTCGCCTATGCCTCACGGCGTAGGAGGAGGTGTAGGCACACCCGGAGGCGGGTTCGGGTTCAGGGGTCCGGGACGGGGCCGAGGTCGTGGCGAAGGAGGCGGCTGCGGGGTCGGGAAGGTGATGATGCGCAAGTTGCCGCCAGCGGTGCCCTTCTCGCCGTTCAGTGCTGCTTGCCGGCCGATAGGTCTCCGAGGCGTGGCTGGAGGAGTTGGAACGTCTGGTGGTGGACCAGGATAGATAGGTCCTGGACGGGGGCGAGGACGCGGGGAGGGAGGCGGTTGAGGGCGAGGAATGGTGATGATTTCCGGCTTTCCCCCGATAATGACACATATGGACCTCGCTCCTGAGGCAGCCTTCTTCTCGTTGGCAGCTGGCAAATGGAACCTTCCAATGGCTTTCTTGGTGCCGTTGTCATCGTTGGTAGTTCTCGTGCCCGACGCGCCGAGCGAAGCAAAGATATGCGTCCTCATCTTGACGTTGACCTGTCAGTGAGCTTGAGAGGCGAGCGATCGTCAGACCTGAGAGGGCGTAGTCAGGCTTGTCGAGAGCGAGGAAACAAGAAGAAGTGATTTGTGTGGTAGTGAGTGATGCGTCTTGTCGTGTGAGGTCAGTGTTGTCCCTGGAAAGAAGGGAGGTTTTAATGTTCGATGATGAGCTGCTGTTCTTCTGGCCTAAACCTATGAGAATCAAGTCGCATCTTATACAATCTCGAGAAAATGAGCAGCGACGAGCTGAACTGTAACATAACAGGGCTCGTCATGGCAGCTCTGTGCGATGTCTCGAACATCACCGGCGACTCGACAAGAAGGATCTTCTCATGGTGCCACCAAGTATTCCGTTGGACGTTACCGCCAATGTACCTCAGGCGTCATGTCGAGAGGCCAAGTAGCCCAGTATGTGATCCATGTTGTGAACCGTGGCTGATGTTAGAGTCCGCGAAGACAGGATAGTCATCCTGAAGGATCCTCTTTGGGTTGCAAAAGGAAGGGATATGAAAAGAGGTAACAGTGTCCCTTTTCGCACCACCAACATTGAGAGAACTGCGTGGTACTGTCGCTGTTTCTTGCAAGTAAGCCTTGGAGGATGAGACCATACCATGAAGCCTGTGCTGGGGGCCAAAGCGTGGGAAGTGGTCGCAGAAGGGGGTCATGACACTTCCAGATGGAGACGACGACGAGCCGCAGAAGGCCCTAAAGGGCAACCTGGACTCGAGGTGAAACACATGAGCCGCAGCCAAGAAGCGAGATCGAAGCACGTATTGATAGGCTTCTGCACGGTTGACCTGCATCTGCATGCATGGCCATTCGGGTCTGTGGCACGTGGTACCAGCTCGCTGGAACCAAATATGGAGCGTCGGGAAGCTCAGGGGGGCTTAGAGGGCGTAGAGGGCGTAGCAACCCTTCTCGAAGCTCCAAGGCTCTTCGATGGTTGCCTGCTCAACTCACCCTGCGGCTGCTTGCCCAGACTCTCGGGCCCACGTGCTGTGCCATGTAAGTGTGTAGTTGAGGAGCGAGCGCGGAATGTAACCATGCTTTCGAAGCAGGGTGCGTGCTTCTGAGAAAATAGCCGTGGGGATCCTCAGTTGAAGCGCCGATGTAACGCGGCGTGTACCTGACAAGCCATGCTTATGTCAACCCAACAGTGTGTGATCGTGTGAGGTTTCACGGAGAATGTCCGAAGCCAGTGTCGGGTCCGAGGAACGAGTTGAACAGTCCGGAGGCGGCAAAGTTGAAAGCTGAGCCTGTTCCACCATAGTCAGGCATTCTGGCTTGGGCACGCGGTAGAAAACATCACATTCAACAGACGAAACAGCAGCACAATTCTCCGAATATTCCATGCTGTGTCACCGTCCGAATGAAGGGGGAGGCATAGGGCTGAAGTGCAGGGAACTACTATGTAGATCCTGGTCCCGGGGCGATAGCCGCACGGAAATCTCACGTCCTGCAGACGGTAGCCCGTGGGGGCGGCGAAATGGGGTTGTGAACAAGCAGACGGTTGTTGGGTGGCGCTTTGCGAGAGGATCTGACCCCTGGCTTGGTCATCATAGGTGGGTATGGGCCCCAGAAGGGGGCCTCTCAACTGCCGCTGCGCTCCTGAAGGCACCACTTGCATTGCAGCGCATCTGCCGCGTTCCGGGGCTGCTGTGCCGCTGTGCCGCTGTGCCGCTGTGCCGCTGTGCCGCTGTGCCGTTGTCAAGACCACGTCCTGATCCCCAAAATATGCAGACCATATCATACCCTTATTCTGTGGCTGCCGTCACTGACAGCGGCGGCCGACCAGACCCAGGAAATAGTGGTGCCTACTGACTTAAAATAGTCGACGGCCTCGGCCAGCAGGCTGACCGGCAAGGCCGAATTGCTATTTCATTTTCTGTCCCAGGCATGTGCGTGCTCCCAAAATCTGTCTGTCATATGCAACATAATAATGCCTGAGCCACCACTAGAAGGAGCGCAACGATGTTCGATTCTGCGACGAGTCAATTGACACAAGTAGATAATGGGCGACATCGAATCTGATCGACACTGCAGGGGCGAGCGTCGACTGCATTTCTTCGGACCGTCGTCTTCGCATCATGCGAATCGCATGGTCGATGACGATTGAGAGGTGACGTTGGCAAAGTTCTACAACGGACACTTGGTCTGCAGAGACATCTAATTTCGGAGGAAATCATCAGTCAGTAAAGATTGATGCAGTATGTTCCACAAGCCGAACTTTCCGTGAAACATTGCAGGGCAGAATCACATCCCGAACAATCGGGACCGAAGCTCCCCGGCCAGCCTTAGCTGTTCTCAAGTCATCAGCTGACTGTCCCACAACGAGGAGCAGCATAGCTATGGCAAGAACAAGACAGCTCGCATCACCAATACCACAGGCGAGAGCGAGAGGCAATTTTGATCTGTCCCGAGATGTACTTGCCGCTACCGCGATTCCAGGTACTGGTGCTGCGGTTGTTTTCATCTCGAGTGAGTGAGTCTGTCTGACTGGGAAGTCCGAGTGGATGACTGACGCACAAGGCAGAAAGGTTTCTTTAGTGAGGGCTAAGACTGATCGAGAGGATGCAGTTGGCCGAAGTTTCTATACTCAACGGACTTCGAGAGCGGTCGGAGGAAAAAAATCAATGGACGATGGCTCGATGCGTCTGGGAGCCTGTAAGAGTCTTGACATCCTTCAAGGCTTTCGAGCGCCTTGTTTGCAAAACGTGACAAATTGCCTCCGTCGATGCCTACGAGAACGGGATACCTGGCCGTGACAAAATCAATTATGGAGTAATATTCAGAAAAGCAATATCGGGCATTCCACAAAAAACCTCTATGAGCAGGACGGCAGGTCAAACTGGGGCCAATTCGATGGCATGCGGTTCACACAAGGACGCATTGACCAGGTGAGGGCAGGCGTCGGATCTCACGCGGTTGCAATTTTCGGCCATCAGAGTCGCCCGACAGGAATCGCGCTCCGGCCCGGGGGCGATGCTCGAGATGTACAACCATGGGCGGCCGTGGAAGGCCCCGATCTTCAGAGCAGCGGGCTCGTCTTGTCAGGTAATGTGTGAGCGCCGGGCCAATTTGCTCCGTGATTTGACGGTGACCGCCACGTGTGGTCGCGTAGGATGGGTCGAACCACCACAAGGCGTTTAAATTCTTCGCATGCGGTGTTATGAATGCCTAATGACAAGTGGTGAGAACGGTTGGAAGTCACACAACTGACCTGAGGTTGATGACAGGGCGGTGGCTCTGCGAGCACATCTCTCTCCCATCCCCTTAGCCACATCAAAGCAGATCAATATGGAGAACTCGTTCTTCGCGATACTCTTGCATTCCTTCTTTCTACTTCCAATGCTAGAGGTGGTTTCGAATCCCGACGGGATCGATGTATGCTCGATCCTAGAAGTAGTCGACGCCGAGTCCTAAAGCAATTTTGCGTCCATCAGTGAAGCCCGTCCTTCTCAAGGCAAATCTTGCGTGGTGGTCAGCTAGGCTAACCCACCTGTGCCAACGATCTCCGACAATTGCACAAAATGGAGCCTGCTCATCGAAGCCTCCATTGCATCTGAAGACGTCATTTCATGACCTCAAGCGAAGTCATCCGGCCACATGGTGTGTGACCAAGTTCATGCTGCCGCAATATCGCCATAACTTTGGATCGTGGATCGAACCGCCTTTTCAGGAGGCGCACCTACGGGCAAGCCTTGTAGGATTCCCCGATCTTCTGCATGCTTAAACAACAATATTCCGACAGCCTTCAACGATAGCCTCTCCGATCCCTCGATCGGCTTCTTCCTCCTCCTCGACCATAGCTGTCACGGCTCCGACTGCGCCGTCGGTCGTAGTCGTAGTCGCCGCCGTGACGTCTACCTCTTCCACGCCGGGAAGGTGGCGGACTCCTCGATCTGCTGCGTGAGTAGGACGGCGACCGTGTGCGGTATCGAGTACCCCTTGCGGACGGAGGAGGAGACCTGGATCTGGAGATGGATCGTGGTCGCCAAGTATCGGACGGCGGGGCCGGGCCACGACCGTACCGACCTCCTCCGCGTGGACCTCGACCGCGCGCGCTGCCATCGAATCCTGGAGGGCCACGAGGTCCTCGGGGGCCGCGGCCAGGGGGTGGCAGTCGTGGGTCGAAGTTGGCGCCTCGGGTCGCGGTAGGGGGAGGGGCAGAGAACTTTCGACGCGGCAGGACGATCGAAACGCTAATGACTGCACCGTCGAGCTGAGCCTCGTGCATGTGTGCTATGGCCGACTCGGCATCGGACTCGTTGACGTAGAGAATGTAGGCAGCTCCGCGGTTGGTGCCGTCTGCATTTAGACAACGGCAGGTTAGCAAAGGAACGGGGGAAGGGGGTTGGGACGGAGGGTGAGGCTCACATTGCCGGCTCAAAGGCACGTCCATGTCGTCGATCTCGCCATACTGGCTGAATATCTCACGCAGATGGTCCTCCGTAACGTTCTTGGTCAGTCTTTCGACCACAATCTACTTGCAGGGTCAGTGAACCGCAACCGCGCACGTGCACGCGGAGAAAGGGTGACAAACCTTCGTGCTCCTCAACGGGCTCTCGCTGCGAGAGCGGCTGCGACCGCGGCTGAGGCTGCGCACTCTGCTGTCTTCTCTGGTGAGGCTTCTGCTCCGGCTGCGACTGTCTCGGTTACGACCATTGCGACGAGGGGGCGAACGCGAGTCTCTGGAGGGTGAGCGACGGCGCGAGGCAGAACGAGACCTGCTCCTGGATCGCGAATTGTATGGCGACCGGCTTCGGCTACGCGACCGAGGAGGCTCGTCGGGAGACCGTGATTGCGAAGGCATGATGGATACTCAGTGGATGAGATGTGATGGGACGACGAGAAGAACAAGAAACGGAGCAGAAGGGACCTCGGCGACGTAAGGCTGTCCTTAGAATTCCGGCGCGAAGAAGGCGCGACCATGCATGCAAACGGTCGTTGGGTTGTGGCAGTTGGTCCGAGCTTCAAGCGGCCTTCCTCTAGATGAGGGTTAGGGTCGCGAGAGCCAACCCCCCTGGCTCTTTCCGAGGACCAGTACTACTAGAACAGGCTACATTATTTTTGGCATCAAGACTTGGCATCATACCAAGGCTGACAATTCTCAGCTGGAGACACGCCTGTGGAATGTACAATGCCCTAAATTTTGATTTCAGAGGTTTGCTGCACTGCCTAGCTCATAATGGTATATGGAAAACCTCTCCAACAAGTCGTTCTGACGTCAAGTGTCGGTTTTGCCCTCATATGCTCCCTTCAAGTTTCTTGTTGGCCCTGGCCTGTTCGCAGCCTTCCATCTTTCGTACCTGCTGTAGGCAACCATCAATGATATCTAAGAAAGAAATATGTTAAGTTCTTAGCAGCCATTTCATGACATCTGAAATAGAGAGCCCTGGGGTGTGTACTCAGAAACTGGGTGATGACTAGGAGCCCTAGAGGTAGACTCCATTGCACACAACACTGGACTTGTCACATTTTATTATATGACTCAGCTTCTGTCATTCATAGACCCGCGTTCTCTTTTGAACGACGCTTGGAGAAGCCCAGTATGCCTTACCTAGGTATTGGGTGTTGAGCGCTTGGTAAAGCGAAGTAAAGAGTGAAAATCCTCTCGAAGCTGCCCATCTACTTACATGTCTGATGCAAATGCCCCGAAACTTCGAAGTTGGATCCACCTGCACGGGTGACACTGATAAGGTCAATCCTGAAAGCTGTGAACTGACTGTATCATAGTATGTCCTCTGTGCATACTATACACACTTGCCTTTGCTATTCATGAAGGGACTTGCTTAAGTTAAACCCCTGATCATCTCTCCAGTACCTTGGGTGATGATACGACTGCCTCAGAGATGTGAAGTATATGAGGTTGCCCGACACAGCATCCACCTAGAACATAGCTAATAAATAATATTTAACAACCACGCTATTGCCTAGAGTAAAGGTATCATGGTGCTGAAAGAAAGAGATATTTCCAGGTATTCGAATTAGATGCGACTAATGTGACATGTTTGTGGTATACATGGATGAAGATGTTTCGTCATGTCCTATCTTAGCCTGTTCTCTATCAAGTGGAAAAGTGTATATATTATGGTTCGCAGGCAGGGGCAGACGAAGCTATATATTCCCTCCAAGCTCTCTGGAAGTTTCACTGTGTTTGTGTGGTACCTTGTCCACGTTGCTCATCTGCAACTTGCAACCCGTGACTTGCGACACGCAACCTTCAAACTCGAACCTTCCTTTACCACCACTTTCGACTTTCGTAAATCGCAATTACCTATCAGCTCAGCTTCCGACGTCACCCCCACGAACATCGTTTGCGCTACTGATCTCAAGTTTTATTTTGCAATTTATTTGTCTTCTCGTCTCCTCCTCCGACAAGACACCCCACTCATCACAGCATCGTCGCAATTCTTGCTGGCCTCCTCCTCCCTTGTCCGACCCTTCCTTCTCTTGCCAGCTGGTATCATGCGTGCCCTTGTGTTTGCACTCCTTTTGAGTGCCTCTCTCCACCAGATGGTCAGCGCCTACTGGATGGACGAGATTGCTCATCAAGGCCGCGCCTCCTTCAACCCCGACCCCTCCTATCAGGTCTTTCGCAATGTGATGGACTTTGGTGCCAAGGGTGATGGCATTACTGACGATACTACTGCCATCAATGCTGCCATCAGTAGCGGCAACCGATGTGGTTTTGACGGCCTCTGCGATGGCACCACCATCACTCCTGCCATTGTTTACTTCCCTGCTGGGTAAGCACCAGCTCCGTTCCTAAAGGGACCACAATGACTCTGATTGCTAACTCTACTACAGTACCTATCTTGTGTCTTACTCCATCTTGAATTTCTACTACACTCAGTTGGTTGGCGACCCCACCGCTATGCCTGTCATCAAGGCCTCAACTGCCTTCAACATCAACTACGCCTTTGGCGTCATTGAAGGAGACAAGTACAACAGCTCCAGTGGCCTGCTTGCCTGGGTCGACACCAACGTCTTCAACCGCCAGATTCGCAACCTGGTCATCGATACCACTGACATCCCCTACAATGCTGGCGCCTGTGGCATCCACTGGCCCACAGCTCAGGCTACCTCGATTCAGAACGTGGTTTTCAAGCTTTCCCAGACACCTGGAAACAAACACGTCGGTATCTACATGGAGGGTGGCAGCGGTGGTTACATGGGTGACGTGACCTTCTACGGCGGCATGATCGGTGCTCAGTTTGGCAACCAGCAGTTCACCATGCACAACCTGACTTTCATCGATTGTGGCACTGCCATCCAGCAGCTGTGGGACTGGTTCTGGGTCTATAAGGACCTCACCATCATCAACTGTGGCGTCGGTATTGCCATGGGTGTTCCCAGCATCGGCTCTGTCATCGTTCTGGACAGCTTCTTCTACAATACTCCTCTGGCCATCTCCTCCAATACCAGCACAACTACACCAGGCAGCATGCAGAGCCAGGGCTCTCTCATCTTGGAGAATGTTGGCTTTGCTAATGTTACCTCCATCTTTGAGAATCCCGGCATGATTTTGTCTCAGAATTCAGGTACCAATGCGACCATAATCTCTGGAAAGATTCTTGTGAGTCCCAAGTCCACTGGCCTCTGTCCAAACCCTGAGTAGTACGTAGCTAACAATAACGATTATTCAGGGCAATGTTTACACCCCAAGCGGACCTGATTTTGTCTTCGATGGACCCAACGACTGGTTTCCTTCCCCTCCTATTTTGAAGAATGCCACCACCAACAAGTACTATGCGCGCTCCAAGCCCCAGTACGAGGACACGCCTGCTACTCTGTTCATATCACCACACAGCTTCGGCGCTAAGGGTGATGGAGTTACGGATGACACTAATGCCCTCAACGTATTCTTCTCGTTCCTCTCCCAGCACTATGGCCAAGGTTATGTTGGTTTTGTCGATGCGGGCTATTACTTGGTGACGGACACCATCTATATCCCTGGCAACTCCCGGATTGTTGGTGAAGCCTTGGCGTCGGTCATCATGGGCTCCGGTCCCAACTTCTCTGACACAAAGAACCCACGCCCCGTGGTCCAAGTCGGGAAGCCGGGCGAGAAGGGTTACCTTGAATGGAGCGATATGTTCGTCTCAACGCAGGGCGCAACAGCTGGTGCCGTTCTGATCGAGTACAACCTTGCATCCGCAGACTGTGACTGTGTACCAGAGCCTGCTGGTATGTGGGACGTGCACATCCGTATTGGTGGATTTGCTGGCTCCAACCTTCAGAAGGAGCAATGCTCCTCGACGCCAGACCAGACGAATGTTATCAAGTTGAACTGCATCGCTGCGTATATGGGCATGCACATCACTATTTCGGCATCAAACTTGTACATGGAGAACAACTGGTTCTGGGTCTCCGAGTAACTACCCCCTTTGTCTCCATCCCCTTGCCCCCGCGGATCATACTGACCTGGAACAGCCACGACATTGAAGACTTTACCAGTACCCAAATCTCAATCTACGCTGGCCGCGGTTTCCTCATTGAGTCACAGGGTCCCATCTGGGTTGCCGCTTCCTCCGTTGAACACTGGACCCTCTACCAGTATCAGCTTTACGACGCCCAGAACATTTACATGGGCCAGGTACAAACCGAGACACCCTACTACCAGCCGAACCCCCCCGCACCGTACCCATTCGACAACATCAGCACGACGCTGCATGATCCCGACTTTGCTACGGACTGCGCTGCCCTGATGATCCCGGGATCTAATATCACCGCGCCGTGCGAGATGGCCTGGGCTCTGCGCATCGTTGACAGCAGCAACGTGGTAATCTATGGTGCTGGCTTGTACAGCTTCTTCAACAATTACTCCACTAAGTGCAGCATCGGCCCGTACGGTGGAGTAACCAAGTGCCAGTCTCGCATCGCCTGGATCGAAGATACCACGGGGACCTCAGAGAACGTTGTGCTCTACGACCTGTTCACGATTGGTACCATCAGCATGATCACCAATAACGGCACCGACATTGCGCTGTGGAAGGACAACTGGAACGTTTTCGGCGAGTCCGTCTCGCTTTTCAAGCCTCAGGCTTGAGCATTCGGCGACGTGCTTAGGCGCAAGCTTTGTGCTGTGCTGTGCTAGGATGGGATGAGTGTCTCTGGAACGTTCCTTTGACGACTTTCATTAAATTCACAAGGGTAGGAGTTTTACGAAATTCATAGGCGCAGAATCGATAGGCGCATTCACTTCGCGCTGATATTTCGCAACCTTTGACACGTTTTTTCCAGCTTCGTTTTGACATGAGAAGGAGAGAGATCAATTCATGATACTCGCATGATATATGTACACTGGAGCTTGGTACAATCCAGGCATTGACTCTGCATGTTGGGGCGATGAATTTTGGGCCATGCTGCATCTGCATTCGCCTTTTGAGAAATTCGGTAAGGTCTTCTAGTGGACGTTTAGGTGACCAAGTTTGAGATCGGACAAAGGCAAGGATTGAGTTTCATTTCACAGAATTGGAATGGTTTTCGGTGTTCACTTCCACTGTACACACTTAACTACTTGTCACAGGTCTAGCGAAGAATTTGACCACATGGCTCTGGTGAGTGATATGGCTGTACGAGACGACAGTGAAAGTCACCAGGAACTTAGCCGGAAATCCTGAGACTACCTACCTACGCCGTGGCGACCCGCCCACTCCTTGCGACTGTCCGCTCCCCTTTGTGGTTACAAGGCCCAGCTTTGCCCCGGACTACCTAGGTACTCCTAGCTCCCATTTGACGCCTCGTTCGCATACTCCGGAATGACTCAGGTTTTGTATACTAGAGCGGATGGTTTGCTGAATCTTGGGCGCCAGCCGCTTGTGTTGGTATTTGTAGCATGAACTGCAACACTGGCCAGGTGGCCCCCCCTGGTCATGCAAGAAGCTCATTCAAGCAAGGTCTTCTAGAGCGGGTAGGCAGAATTGCGGCTGAAAATCCCCAGTCCAAGTACCGCACTCAATGGTTATTCCAGGCTATTTTTAGCATACAATTGGGTGTGGAGAAACATCAGGGCATGTGTAGAGTTGATAATCACGGAATGTGCAAGTGTTGTCTGTTTCCACCGCTCCTGAGCGCAATTGAGCCTAGACGGAACCCACTCACTGGTTTGAGCAAAGCAATCATAAGGATTTCTACTCAGATATATGACTCGAGGACACCTGCCACTGTGCATGTCTTTTTTCCGTTCTGCATCATCAGCATCCATCTCTCCTCAACCACTCCAATCACCATAGTCCGACGTGGCCTACCTTGTGGAGTTTCATTATCCAACGTCTCAACGCTCCGGAGAAGACGCCAAACTCCTTCATGGACCACCAAAGCTGCTACCAAGACCACCTCAAAGGAGTTCATGGCAGCTAGCAACGATCGCACAGGAGGGGACCCGAGACTTCGACCAAGAAGGTCAGAAAGAAGAGCTTAACAGAGACTCTTGAGAGCTTGGGGTTCAAGCAGGTGTGACTTAACTCTCCCAAAGCTCACCTCTCTGGACAAGAGAAGGGAGAATGAAGAGAATTATGACTTTGTAAACTGAGAATGATGGCAAAGCAACCGGCACAAGTTGGGGAAGGCTCCTGAACTCATACTTCAATCATCCCAGTTTGAGCCGGCCAGAAGACTGAAACAGAGGGCAGACAAGGAAGGATAAGCACACTACACAGCTAACAGCTGCAGAGCGGCTATCCTTGGAAGACTTACGTAGAGCATCCAGCCGGCTTGGCTATCTACGTCCAGTATGGCGGCAATCGACTCACTCGTGCGGCTCCTGGCTGTTCTCATACACCTTCGCAGGTGCACCGAGACTGGCCTCTACTTCCTGTGTTGCCCTAAGAGCCACTGCAAGTATGGTACCATCAAGACCAAGCTGTCTATCAGTGCACAGAATTCTCAGAAAATTCGCCAAGGCTGGATAACACGTGGGCGAGATCCTACGAGTCGCCATTTGTGGCGATTTCTGCTACAAGGACGTCGACGTGGGCACGATTACCAACCATCCAAACCGTACGAGCATTTCATCCGTCTCGTTTCTTACTTGGGGAGTGAACGGCGGCAACATTCCAGTTAGTCCGGGCCAGCCAGTTCGTCATCCAGGCCAGATGGCTGGTGAGCTCACGCCTCCGTTGCAGTCAGTCGCAATACGTCAATTATTTCCGTTGACTTCACCCACGCTGAACTCGAGAGTATCAAGAGTGTCTATACTGGGGGCGCATTTAGGTTCGGTGACGGTGCCATTGAGATGGGAACCTGGAAGCCCAAGAGCTCGGACTGGCGCCCAAACTCCACGGTGTGTCTCATGGGCCGCATGCCCCAAATCAGCAAGCTAAGAAGTATATGACATGGGCAGCGGAGAACAGTCCGAGATTTCGGATATCAACCTTCCACTCCTAAACAAGAACGATGGAGGCTATGGCACTATGGCACTGAGTTGCGCTGCAGGACTGGAATGGTTTGTCCTAACTATCATCACTGTGACAGCCGTGTGTACTGCCCTCTAACTACTGGCAGTATGTATCCTGTCAGCTTGTTAACAAGGCCGAGGCTGGACCGAATCTCGAATCAGGGCATGGCTCATTTCAAACATGGTTGACACCGCGTTCTCCTACGAAGATACTCCTAGGGCTTGCGGCTTCGACTGCTAATTCGTCCACCAAGGCGATCTGGCAGTCGATGAGAACTATCGCAACATTTTGCAATGGCCAGAACGGAGAGAAGCATCGCCAACACACCAACAACCATACATCAGTACATCCAAGACGTCTCCTCAAGCCCTCCGCAAAATGGGATGACGAGGCGCACAAGGTGCTTTGTGGTGCCCTCCTCGATATCCTGATGCACCGGTGTGTCTGTACGGGCCAGTCAAGATTGAGGATCCAAGGCTATGTTGTTAAATACGGAGATAGAAATTTGGCAGATGTTCAGATGCCTTTTTCTGGGTTGCTTGGTCTGCCCAACTTAGATGTCCCATACAGGTAAAGGGTTGAATGCCCCCTACTTGTAGGCAAATAAATTAAAAATAATCGGTCCCCAAGGCCCTTCCCATCTGTAACTCTTGTGGTTGCAACGTGCTAACGCAATGATGAAGGAACCTGCAACCCACAGAAAGAAGAAAAAAGGAAACAAAGGAAAGGAAGGAACAGCATAGGATGCTGCGATGGAAAAAACTGAGGTGAGGAGTGCATACTGTGGGCAACAAGAATTATGCTAATGAGATGAGTACAGATTTCCTCCTTTTGGCTGGCCCAGGCTGGGTACCATATGCGAACTCGATAGTCCCACAAACCACAGCCCTGCGAGGTCATTGTGAGCAGGAGGAAAAGCAAGCTCTCAGAAAGCTGGCTGCTGACATCTTCCTAGAGAATGAGGCTCTCACACAGATACGTGCCATGTAAACACTCACAAAGTATCATTTACAGTTGGATTAAATCTGATTTTCCCCCTAGTGTGTTTGCCCAGCTTGCTTCTGGCAGAGGGCATTCCTCGCATATCTGAGATTGAACCTGACGCCAGAACAAATGCTGACCATGACTCTGGTGGCCCCATCTGGCTTCTCTGTGAGAGTCTTTTCCATGTGGGCTGACAGGGTTGATGCATTAATCTCAATCAACACTGACGTCTTGAACTGTGATCCCATGTCCTCAGCCACTCACTTGGGATGGAGGTGGCCCATCATTTTACAGAATTTGTGAAGTGAAGCTCCCAATCATATGCAATGATAGAGAGGATGGCTGCTATTGTAGATCTATGGAAGCACTGTCTCCTTTTCAGAATCATCATGAAGCAAGAGTCCCGCCTCGACTTTTCGGTGTACCAACCCTCCATCGCTGGCTCTCGAGCGTCCTGGACCGTTGTAGGACCGTTGTAGGACCGTTGTAGTAGCCCTTGTACCTTTCTTTTCCATTCCCAATTATTTGAAAGCCATCCTGCAATAGATCCAGGCTGTTTCTTTCAATTCAACTACCGAAGGTGCAGCTTAAACCAGCAGCCAGCTCTTCCTTCCAGTTGACGATATTCCATTCCAAGGTTGTCTTTGGATGTCCACTTTGACAAACTCTGAACTCAGTCTCTCAACAAAACCTCTCCAGACAGCATCTCAAGGTACAAATCAACTGTCAACACCTGGACAGCAAGATGTCTCGACCTGGTGAGCACCACCGGCCCGGCTGCACTGTATGTATGCTCCCCTCTTTCCGCCCTCACTCTCATGCTCTTTTTCTCCCATTCACATTCTCGCTCAATTTTATCTCTTATTCTTTTCCGATGCTTCATTTTCCTGCCAACTCCGCATATACCAGACACACATGACTTGCTTTACTGACATCTATAACCTTGGAATCAATTCTAGGCCCGGCACCCTAAACACAATTGGTGCTGGACTCATGAGGAGAAGGAAAGCCTGCAGAAACAGCGTGCTGAGGGCAAGACCTGGGAGGAGTGTGCCAACGTGAGCATACACCCTTCTCTTCCCCTTTACCTTCTCTCTCGAGAGCAGGCTGTTCTCAAGAAATCAACAACAGAGCTAACTCCAGAACTCCTTCAGTCCTTCAAGTTCTATGATCAGGAGGGAACTATGACCTGCTACCGCCACCACCAGTTCTCCTGCATGAAGCAGATGATGAAGCTGGAGCAGAAGGCCGAGAAAGATGCCGAGAAGATGGCCGAGAAGGCCGAGAAGGCTAGAACTCAGGCTGACATGGCAGCTCAGGCTTCCCAGGAGGTGAAGCAGGAGGATCTGGAGGATTAGATCGATAGGAGATGGCAAATGAGCACCTCAGCATTGTCTCTGTGCTAACGTGCAGGGAAGCCGGACAGGAGGAGATGGGAAGGCATCGCCTGGGAAGCATCAGCTGGGACAGGTTCATTGAAATCTCAGACCACCTGAAAACCTCCAAGTACTTCAATCGAGTTGTTATGTGCACCTGCTCTCTTCTATTTTGTCGCCACACTATCAGTTCCAGCACTGTTCTACGCCGACCTCACCATCAACTTTGGCCATTCCCAACAGACCATACTTCAAGACAGAAATCGCCGTTGGCAACATGTCTTCAGACGGCCGATACCACACATTCAGTTGCCCTGTATGTTTACCTCTGCCCCACTCCCCCCCAAACACCCCTTCCATATACCATTTACTTCCTCTGCATCACTTCTCTCTCACTATTTATCCACCAATGTTGCCCTGGACCCAGGCCCTCCCACAGGACATTCTCTTGTTTGTTTTTCAATTGCCAAAACTCACTTCTTCTTCTTCTTGTTCTTAGTGCACCAATACACACCTCCACTCCACGGGTAAGTGGTGCTGGCCTGAGTCTGACCTCCGGAGCCTGGAAAAGCAGCGTGCCGAGAACAAAACTTGGCAGGAGATTGCTGAAGTGAGTATCTACGGCCCCGATTTATTCAAGTTTATTCAAGAATCCTCCCACTGTGTAACTGTGAAGCTTCTCTGACAGCATGGCTAACTGGGGCGAGCGCAGTCTTTCAAGTTCTACAATGAGCAGGGTAAGCTTACCTGCTACCGCCACAACCAGTCCCAATGTCAGAAGAGGATGGAGGCAATCAAGATGAGCACCATGGGAGGGGGGATGCCGAAGGGGGTTGCGAAGATGGCGAAGAGGCCACGCACCAAGACGGTGGCCATCAAGCAGAAGGACTCCGTCGAACATGAGAATTCCATCAAGCAGGAAGAGATTACCGAGCAGGAAGAAGTCATCAAACAGGAGGTTTTCATCAAGCTGGAGGATCTGGAGGAGTAGGGACTGAAGNNTGCTGCACCTGCGCGGTCCTAATCGCCTCGATCTCTCGCAGCTTCTCCAGGACCCTGGCCGCGACGAGCTGCCTCGCCGCTTCCTTACCCGCCACCCCTTGCACGACACCTGCTTCCGCGAGCGAGAGAATCTCATCGTCGCCGAAGTCGTCGAACTTGGCATGGGCGTCATGCAGGCCGGCGCCAAGATGGGAGGAGGCCAAGACGTACCGGGGAGGGGGGATGCCGAAGGGGGTTGCGAAGATGGCGAAGAGGCCACGCACCAAGACGGTGGCCATCAAGCAGAAGGACTCCGTCGAACATGAGAATTCCATCAAGCAGGAAGAGATTACCGAGCAGGAAGAAGTCATCAAACAGGAGGTTTTCATCAAGCTGGAGGATCTGGAGGAGTAGGGACTGAAGGACCAGTGGCATCATAACGGAGGGCAAACAGCCTCTCAGTAATTGAGCGAATACCTTCTAGCCCCGGCGCTCTGGACTGTCATCGCTTCATCTGGTAGATGAGTGCCGCTTTGTAACGAAAGAAATTTGATCTATCTTTCACAGATACTTCCGTACATCCGTTCCTGGTTGACAAAGTCCCTTTGCTCCCAAAACTTATGACGGGAGTAGTGGTGAGCGCTCAGTCAATGATCTAGATGTGATGCCATCGAGGACCCGCAATCAAGCTGGCGTTGTGACTGACTGTAGGCATACCCGGAAATCCAACCAGTGTGTGAGTCTGTGGTCAAATTGTCATTTTCTAGAAGAATGTCCTCGAGGTGGCCAGATGAGACCGTAAAATGTCTCGTAACGTTTTGGCATATTCGTCATCGGTCCATCTTCCTGTATCAAGATTCACAAATTGATTCGGATGAATCAATGACACCTCAGGAATGTTGAAAGAACTGTGTGAAGTATTATGGGCTGAGCTAAATCTCAGTCTTTGATCTTGGGGAACATTTCGGCAGGCTTAAGAGATATTGACAGCAGCGCGTGCTACGTGCGAACTATACTCTACCACGAACGCACGCTTTCGGCGGTGGGCCCGAGGTGGTCCCTTCTTAAACTTGCACAGCCAATCTGTCGCCAGAATTCACGAACGTACACGAACGGGCTTCTGGAGCCACTGTGACATGCATCTTCTCCTAAAGAAAACTTATGAACCAGCCCGCAGTCCACCATGCGCTGGCCATATACCTCCAAAAATCGATTTGGCATCCTCCGGAAAGAGCACGTATGTGAATGTGCCGGATGCGGGCAACATGCTCTGATGAGAGAGGTTGGCCAGCCACCACGTCTTAGTGTGTATTTGGAATAATTTCTCCTGGCTGATGAAACATCGCCTATCAACAGCAGCCTCGTCAGACACTGACACTATTGCAGGACTCGATATGATTTGTATCAAAATCTCGGCAGAGACTGCGAAGAGGGAGATGATAGACCAGAGGTGGGAGACAGGCTACAAAATCGTGTGACAGGCGCTTCTTCTGTACGGCCCATAACCCCGGTTTACATCCGGCATTGCTATTGGCTGCTCAAAAGTAGTAAACTGATCGATATTGCCATTAGCTGATACGATTTAGTATCTTAGCATTAGATAGACGTACTTCGTAAAGGTGCCGCAGGCTGAAGCGCTGCAGGCTAAAGGGGAGGATCTAGGGGGTATCCCCCTGGGAATTAATCAATAGATCTCTTAAAATCCGAAGAATCAAATACTATGGTACTATGCCAGCCTCGAGTAGCCTCTAAAAACCGCATTCGTCCTAGAAGTTTCAAGGGGCTTCGCCTCCAAGCGTTGCTTCGTTGCCTGCTGCCAATACGATGGCCGGCCCAGCGTACTGGAAATAACCTTGAGATTAGGGAGACCGAGGAAATGAATCGGCAAATTTCTTAGCTGCTGTAGTAGTAGAAAGGGCGATGGAGGCGGGGTATAAACAGAGGATTCTGACGGAGCGGGACAGAGACTTCGATTTTATCGAGCACATCGACAGGGTGCTATACCTGAGGTTTCATCTGGGCAGATGTTGATCTCGGTGATAAGTTCTAGGGTGAGCGATGGGGTGGGCAGGATGCCATCATGCCGAAATCCTCAGGCTTGGTCTGCATGGGCTCAACAGTAGATAACCTACCATCAGAAGAGATCTGACGGCTGACTGTTCAGGGTCTAAATCCATGTGCTGGTATAATCATGTGACTTCGAAATTGGAATACTTGAGAGCCTGACGCCCAGACCTGACAGCGCTGTGGCCGGACGCCTGAGGCATCAACTGGTGACACAGCAATCCTCCCCACACGAGCAGATAAGACCATCTCACGACTCACCAGGAATGCGCGATGGCATCACATCCTCATGGACGATGATGTAGCCCCGGCAGATTTGGACCCTGCATATTGGCCAAAATATCTAGGGGTCCTGCAGTACCCCTGTCTGTGTGTGACCCACTCGTCACACATGTTATTCCATTGGCTGGATTCTCGGTAAGTGACCCCTTCACCCTGACGTCACCTCATGATGATCATTTCGCAGCCTTCCATCAGGAAACCGTGTTGCACATGGAGCACACACAAACCGATGAAAAAGGTCCTGCTGTGCTGGCCCAGCTAGACCCTAAGATCTCGTTTATTCTTTATCATTTCCACACAAACTTTCCTACGATTTCTCGGCAGTCGCCAGACCCTACCCAAACTCAAATATCAGACTCTCTGTCCTCCCATACTATAACAACCCACAACATCCAAAAATGCCTTTCTTCTCCCGCCAGCACGAGGAACCGGAGCCCGAGCTTCACTCTGAGGAGCCCACACCCCCCCAGAAGCGCGGCCTGCTGAGCTCGCTCCGGCGGGATCCCTCGCCCACGCCCACGACCTCTACCCAGGCGACCGGCCGTACCACCTCGACCTACCGCACTTCGCAGTCCTCGTCCGCCGAGCGACCCACCCGAGGTGGCAGCGTCCTGCACAAGTTCGGCCGGGGCGGGAGCAACGAGGAGCTCGACCCCAGCATCGTGCAGGCCCGTGAGAGAGTCATGGGCGCCGAGGCCGCGGAGCAGGAGGCCGACCGCGCGCTGGAGCTGGCGCGCCGTGAGGTCCGCGAGGCGAGGGAGGAGGTGAAGAGGCTGGAGATCGAGGCGAAGGAGGAGGCCCGACGGGCCAAGATCAAGGCGTATCACGCCAAGGAGGTGTCGAAGCGGGGAAAGCTCCTTGGGCGTAAGTGGACCTCTCATCAGAAGACACTCGCTCACTCCTCCGTATTCTGAAGATCCGGAATTGCTGACATCGCGTTGCACAGGCCACGACCTTTAGAGGGCAGCTTATTCGAAAACACGTTCCCAAAGTCCTTGCTTTTGTTTTTTCTTGGGTTTCCTTACTATACCATTCATGCCTCTTTACCATGTTCAGCAATATTCATTTTTTTCCACGTCTCGGAGCGGGGAGTTGGAAACACCTGTGCTTATGTACAACGTCATGACTACTAAGATGTTCGGAACAGCAACAGTACATGATTGCCTGTTGATTTCACTTTTGTATTGATAGCCACACCTCCATATCATCTCGTCCATTCCCACCAAAGCTTCCATCCCAAGACCGCGTTGCCCCTATCCGCCAATACAAAAGATGAGCGTGTTGAAAGTGACTGCAGCTCCCACGCCCACCCAGAAGGCCATGCCAGGAGAACGTAAGACGCTAGCGGCTGCGCTCGTCGCGACCGCCGGCGATGTGCCCGATGAGGATGCACAGCAACTACCCCAGGACCCGGAGAATGAGCTGCTTTCACTCTCGCCCTCGCCCTCGCCCTCGCCCCCACCGCTACCCTCGCCGACCTCTCCCTTACCGCGCTTGGCTGCACGTCGTCGAGATGGCTTGTAATATTCCGCGTAGTACACAGCTGATGTTGGCGTATTCGCGTTTTTCGTAATTATGCTGTCTGCCTGCACATTGTCGCTTTTGTGATCACTGAGTGCGTGTTGACGATCGTTCTATTGATGCCGTAGTGGTCAGCCAACCGCAGAGCATTATTACCGTGCCGTAGAGACTCGAGAGCAGACAGGCAGGAGCTTCTTGAAAGATACTTACCTTGTCAACTAAAGCAGAACTCGCATCGTCAACCCCGTAGATCGCAGTGTCGCGCTCGGCTCCGTCGTCATGCCCCACAAGCTCGTTCACCGTATGAATCAAGCCTTCAGAGGCTGGTGAGACATTAGGGCTTACTGAGGCCACCAGGTTCTGGTTGTTGAGCTCTGGCGTTGAGTTCTCCATTGGAAGCTGGATCACAGCTTGGGTGGCCCCGTGGATGAGGAGCCAGTAGACCGGTGATATCATCGAAGGCATCGTGAAAGCGGGGTCTCAAACTGTGGGGGTTCGTGGGGGGTTGCAAGAGGAAGCTGCAGGAGGAAGTTGCAAGAGGAAGGAAGTTGGAAGAGCAAGTTGAAAGAGAAGGAAGGAAGGAAGTTTTTGAGTATTTGATTCACGTGATGTGCCTTCCTTAACCGGCTTTGAAGAATCCCTCGTCAGTAGCACAGCCTGTCAGCCACTGTGCACAGTCCCCGAATGCCTCATGGAACACATTCCATCGGCTTCGATGGCTTCGATGGCATCGGAGAGATCTCTCCGTTACAACAAATATAGGATAATATACATCTGGGCGCTCATCACTACCCTTTAATAAATCGAAATCTTTTGTCATATTCCGGTGACGCAAAATCAGCGAGAACAACCAGGGTATCGGGGAAACGAACATAGATAGAAGAGAACGTAGATCCCAGGACTTCACAGAGAAAAAGCAGGGCATCAGTGCTTGTTTATTCACTTGTTTTATTTCCAGTTCTGCACGAGTACCTACCCAGGTACTCCTAATGGTTAATCCAGCCAAAGTCCGCATGCGTTGGGGTGTTGACTAGCAAAAAGTAATCCTTTCTTTCTATATTTACACAAGACTAAACCGTTGAAAGTCACTGCAAGTCCCATTCCCACCTAAAAAGCGGCTCCTGGAGGATTTGTAACGGGCCAGCTTCCGGGTGTCGTTACTACAGGCACCTATAGTAGAGGAAGAAGTACAGCGGCAAGTGCAACTCTTGCCCTTCAAACCACCAAGACGGAGGCCTCCACCTTTTCGCTTAGAAATAAGCTGTCACGATGGCTTATAGTCCTCGGGAGATGTATGGTGAAGATGAGCTGTATACCATCTTGACTGTTGAAAGTCAGGGTATCGCCGTCAGGTTGGGCTATTAGCCACCGCTTTTCAATACCATGGCAGTTGAAGACACACACGATCATTGTATCAGGCCAGTTTTGGGCATAATAGCGGCGGGGGGGGGGGGTTACCTTTTGAAATGTCTGATAGTCTGAATCAATACAGCCCTTGAAAAGNNTTATTTTTGTATGTCTCTTTCGCCCGAGGATGGTCATCCATCCTACTGCATGTGGGAAGAACTTACCTCCCGAGAAGCAAAAAATTCCGTAGTGCTGGTTTCAAATGCTGACATATCAGGTAAGTCCTGGTCGTTCTCCTTTACCTCACCTTATGAGCCTCGTCCTTGTTAGTTACTGGAATAACCTGCGGCAATCCTCCAGTACCTGCCACTGGAAGAACTGTGATGGGGACATCAAGGGGCGAAGAACTTTCGCTATGAGGTACGCTTATCGACACGATGCCCGAATTTGGCATGGAAGTGGCCGGTTCGTGCATGGGATGATCAGTAATAGAGGCTGGTGTGTGCAGAGGGTACGAATTCGTCTGCCCGGAATTAGTTGTGATGGCGGAAGTTGATTCCTCACCGGGTAACGGTGTTGAATTATGTATGGTCTCTTGAAGTACTGATGGACTTAGGCTACGATAAGGACTGTTGCTTGAAGACAGGGCGCTTCCTACCAAAGAGGAGGCCAAAGTAGTAGACACCACTACCGGATGTATCAAGCTGGATACATCTGAAGGGTTGACGATCAAAGCTGGGCGGTCTTTATTTTGTAATGTCCGTATATCATGTGCTGTAACTGCAGCAGCGCTGTTGGCGAGAAGCCAGACAATTGGTTGTGATCTGGATGGCATTTTCAAGAGTTTCAAATTGTTGCTTTGGTTGTCAAGCACGTTCTGAATTAGGCTCTTACAAGGAAACTTATATATCTAGATGTTTTTTTTTTTTGACTGAGAGCGACTCAATATTTCTCGTGAGTAGTTCAGAAGCCATTTTGCCTGGTCCTTGACTGTCGTGGAAAATTCTTTTGTTTTGATGCGGGGGTTTTTTTGGAGGGGGGTTGGGTTTGCGGATGTTGGGTTGCCCAAATCCCACGGCAAATAACCCCAGAATGTATGACTGCTTCTCACTTGTGACCCAAACAACAGGGGAGAAACCGGAGGGATGTCGAGTGGCACTGTGTCAGCCGACATCATGACCCGTCTTAACAATCATAGCCTCCTCGGGTCTACTCATGCTTACTCTCCTGGCAGATACCTAGGTAATTGGCCATGGGAAAATGTGATGAAAATGCCTGACTGAATAGGTACGAGTCAGGCGCCTGATAGATACGAGTGCCGACTTTGAGTCTGCCTTGCATATTCCAAGTATTCCTGCGGTTCAATATATCTACAAGCATGCGATTTCTACTTCGATTGTTTCTTTTACTGCTATCGACCAGTGCAGTTGGACGTAGGTGATGGGTCGTTGATAGAGCTGTCCATCGCCTCAACCCGCCCTCATCGACACAATATGATTGCACCATGAGTGAGGATAGCTGGAGACGAGAGAAGCAGCAGTTGCAAGGAGCCTTGCATTACTCATTCGAGTTTTTTTGCATGTCTTCGCGTAGACGTATGATTCTCGTAGTCCATGCACGTGAAAGGGTCCACTACTGATTGCTCACCTGCAGAAAGCCGAGAAGACGCGAGTAATTTCCAAATGTCGGTCCACTCAAACAAATGTAGTTTTGCAACGCTGCCCCTGCTAACGGTACGGCTGACAGGTTCGGGACTGAATTCCAATCCAGCGTCTTGTCAAGTATTTGTTGTTTAAAAGTCCCAACAACCGACCTCGAGGCCGAAATTGCTGCCATGAGACAATAAATTATCTTGGAAAGGGGTTATGCAGTCAGATTGCCCTGCATAATTGCTGCAGTGGCAAGGAATAATCCGTCAAGCAATTGGATGTGGCTAGTATCCATGTATCATACGACTTTCAACGCAGCACAGTAAGGCATTGGTCAACGGGAATGATTTATCGTGCAACAATTGGCTGCATGTCAGACTTTAGGGCGAGTTGTTTATCACAATTGCAACAGTTTGAGGCATATTCAGCGCCTTTTGAAATCTTGGCATGGTGGTAATATGCCTCGATGTAGAAGGCACTCTTCTTCAAACGAGGTGTTGCTGACGGCGGCAGGCTGCAGAGTCCAATAGTGTGGCTTCAGAGGGCAACAGTCTCACCAATGCCAAGTTCCATTCGGAAATTCACCTATGAACTGCTATCTCTATCCGCTGCCTCGTGCCGTGGCGTCTTCGTCTCATGATCATAAGGGCTGGGTATATAAGAGGTTGTCCGAGGCCTCGAGGTTCCCTAACATGGAGCCACTGAAATGTGTCTGGCACCAACAAGACAATTCAAGACCTCTTACTTCGCAAACACAGGCTATTCTGCAAGTATGTGGCGAATCAGAATCAGACCCCTTCCCACCCTTGTGGCGGCCTTTCTGGTTCTTTGCATCATCGGCATGGGGAGCGACCGTCACTCCGACAGATCCTTCGACCGGGCAGATGAACCTCTTCTCGTCTTCCGAAATAGCCCAAACCGGGGCAGAACCAATGGTCTCAAGTACGGTCTTTCAACAATCGGCACCACGCCGCCACTCCCCACTGGAACATCCTCCTCATGCTACAACCCTCCTCTGAGTGTCCCCTGGACCGAAGTGGACACGGATGAGCTCTGCAAATGCGACAGTTATTCATCTACCAACGGTTACAATGCCGGAATTTACGGCGGCAAGGCACGGTGCTGGGCAACATTATTCCCCCTTTCGCCGAACCAGACCAGGATCGTCGATGACAACGAGAGCTTCTCAGCATGTATCGGAGCGTGTACGGGCTCGTTTGAGAAAGCCAAACGCGCTGCTGCGGAGGGCGAGATCGAAGCGAGACAGGACTCCGCAACATACTGGTTCTGCCACGGGGTGAACTTTATCGAGGGCGAGTTGTGCGAATTTGTAGGAGCGATTACTCGTGCTGAATATACTCCCAGGACAAATTATTGGGATGGTGGATTGAGCGAATGGATCACTGGTTGAGGGAGCTCGTTGTAGATGGGTGATAATGTACCACTAGGGCATGAAACACTGGAACTTGTTTGTTTGGATATACTATAGTACTGTGGTAGCCTTGTTTGACCTGATTGCCGAAAGTTCTTCCCGGAATGGCCCGTGGGTGGCCCGTGTACCACCCGCCCCACAGGTTCATCCGGTGGTCTACGCAACCTTGGTAAGGGTTATACACTAGTCCATTTGACCATCAAATTACGCAGTGCTTCTACCATAGTATGTACTATATAAGAACGCCAGCGCCTTGATTCAGGTCCGGAGTACGAAGTCCGGAAAGAAGCGTTAGTCACTTTGTACGGATAGAGAGGGAGGAGATGAATTGGGTTCTTGCACATTGTGTAGTTACCATGGTAACTTTGAGGTCTTGGAATTGCAACCTCGGACTCAATTCAGTTTTCCTTGCCCCAGGTATAGAGAAGAATTGTCCGTCATCAGTGGACGACTCAGTGCGGTCCACGATACTGTAGTAAGGTTCACCCACATTCCAAACACACATCAAGTTTCCGATTCAAAGAGCAAGTCAACTATAGGCCTGTGAAGAAAAGTAAAGAGAGCTTTATATGATTATATTGATGCCGTTTGGATTCAACCAAGGCATGAGGAAAATCGTTTAGTTGAGACGGCGAGTTTTGGTGGCGATTTAAGGTTTATATGGTCGGAATGTGGGTGTAGTCGGAAGGTGGATAAGCTACAGTATGGTCAGCCAATCGCCGCTTATCAGCATCAGCGTGACGAGTACCAAGGTTGATATACTATGCAGACTTGACGACGCTGTTGACATTGTTGAGATAGTATCATCACGAGTGTGCGAGGCTAAGGTTGCTCGTCACTTGCCCTTCTTCCTACTTTAGGTGGGCAGATATTCATTGAACAAATCCTACTCGACAAAGTCCGTTAGTTGCGTACATTACATACTATGGTACCTTGGGTATTTATTGGTCCTATGTTATGTCACGGCGTAAAGTGGACTGTGAGCGCTAGCCGAATCTGGTACTGATTTTCATGCTTTTTCCAGCTATGCAATTGTATTAAAAATGACTGAAAACTTCGACATTGCCGAACATTCACGTACCTAGGTAAGTACCTATGGGGCTGCGGCAAATTTAGGTGGGGGGGACGCACTGACCATAGTACCTGACAGGGGGTCCAATAAATCGGCATCATCATAGTACTACACTACTTCCAAGTTCCAACAGGTGGAGCTGCACTGCGGTCCATACAGACTATAAATATCTTGGCAAGACGACTACTACTATAGTATACTGGTGATAGTCACTTAGTCGTGGAGGTTACATTTATGCACAAACGAAAGTGACCTTCGGCACACACTAACACGTATTCGTCAAGTTGCGGTAACATCCATATTGCCGACCGGGGTGATCAGACCAGTCCCCATAACCTTGCCTATCTCCACGTTCTCACGAGTTTCAGGCGCAAGGGGCCCCTTGAGAGCACCCTAGTAGACGTCATCAGCTAGCCTCCAACCTCGTGGTTTCGCACTACCTATCTGTCAGATATGTAAGCGTGCGGCAACCACCGCATCCGGCGTTGTTAAGATGCCATGGAGATCATCCCAGCTGCCCAGATGGTCCAATGCATCGTATACGCCCGTGACCTGACCGACGTAGCTTGGGGGCTGTTGGTTTGCCTTCGGGGCTGTTGGCTACCCGCCATCCGGGTCGAGGGAGCAGATTCCAGCCTACACCCCCTGTGCCGCAACGAAGGAATGGGAAAATGATCCCCACGATGCTACGTAGTCATCCCTAAATCCTGGACAACCGGTCCGAGCGCACCTCCACGAGCTATTACTGGTATTTGTCGGCCCAGAATCCGCATCCAGCTCCGACTTCTCCAGACTCCTCGACATCGGCATTTCTACCTGATGATCACAGAGCAGCATTTACTCCTCGACCTGCTAGACGGGACTGACTCCATCGCCGCGAAGACAGAGCAAACCTAGCCCACAGGATGTCGACCACGGACGCAGAACTGGGTCCGCTAGTGTCAAGCCGGTCATCTTGGGAGGTTACGCGACCGCTCGTCCACAGCTGCATCGCTTTTATCGCCGTCGACACCCTTATCGTACTAGCCAAAACACACTCGCGCCTCCAACTGGCCAAACTTCGATTTTGGTGGGACGACTTCTGGATCATCGTGGCCTATGTCTTCCTCATGCCCATTTGCGCCTTGGGAATAGCCATGGTGAAGGCGGAGACGAGCTGGAGCAGTGAGGACCGCATCATCCTGAACTTGGACGAGAACGAGGTCCTGCTCAAGATGATCTTTGCGATATTACTACTCCTTCTCGCCTCATACGCAGCTACAAGATATTCCATCCTCGCCCTGTACCTGCGCATCTTCTCGGATAGGAAGTTGCGGATCGCCATCTGGGCGGTGATCGTTTTCGTCACACTGCAATGGCTGGGCTTTGCCCTGGCCTCGATCTTTCAGTGCAATCCGGTGCATCATTATTGGAACAGACGGATAGGGGGTACCTGTGTCGATGTCGACAGGTTCTATCGCTCCATCACTCCCTTCAAGTACGTCGTCCTCCCGCCGACGGAGGCGGAGCTCGAGGACACCGACCTGCCTGCACCTGTCGACAGTCCCAGCTTTTGAATTCGAGACTGATTCCGTTTCCCTCCAGCATCATTGTGGACATAGTCGTCATACTTTTGCCCTTGCCGCCAGTGTGGAGACTGAAAGCGACGAATGCACGAAAATGGGCCTTGTCATTCCTTTTCGGCATTGGTATATCAGCTCTCATAGCCTCATCGATCAGGTTGACTGTCTACAACACACACACGGCTAAGTTCATCGCGCCTTCGTATACCAACATCATGGTAATGTGGCTGGTTATCGAGCCGTCGATCTACCTGATCGCGGCTTGTTTGCCTGCGATGCATGTAAGTGGACTTGGAACTCAGGATCGGACGAACCGTCTGGTCTGATCTGACTTTTGTTTCGACGGAACAAGAGAATGCTAACGTACAAAAATTTGCAGCACATCATAGCGGCCATCATCCCCTCAAGATTCAGGGCCTGGATGTCATCTCGAGTAGCACGACTACAGACCACCATGCTTGGCCGCTCCAAGACGGGAAACATTTCGCTGACGAGTGAATGCCGGGATATGACAGACCATAATGTAAGCCTCGAATTGGGCACGGCCCCTGGCGCTCGTGCTGCGAAGTCTAGTGCTCACGCGGCGCGGGACGAGAATGGTATTGTTAATTGGGGGATGTTTAACGAGGGGATCGTGGTGACGAAGGAAGTTACTGTCACGTATACGGAAGAGGAAAGGATCCAACGGGTTATTGGGTTCTAAGATTTCTGGGATGCTGGTCTTTCTTTCACTGTTCAGAAGATTGCGTGCTGTGGGACCGTATTGTGAGCAACGGCCTGGCCCTTTTGTCCTAAAATGTATCAACGAATTTTCTACGCCTGCCGCCTTCTAATAATCTGGCGAGAAGGGGTTCTCAAATGATCAAAACTAAGATCAGAACTGCCTAGAGAGATCACGATTCCGATCGAAATCGACAATTCATCAGCAATTCACTTGCTCACTACCTAGGTATACAGCTCTCGCCCACTATCGTGACCCCATCTTCACTTGTCAGCCTCGCAAAGACTCCCAGCCTTGCCAACTACCTCGTCAGCACCATGAAGCTGGCCGGCCGGTCACTCTCGACCCCTTTGTGTTTTGCTGCTGCTCAAGATGAAGAGGTCGGTCGAATTAAGACTGCTGGTGTTCACTTCAACACCTCCAAGGCGCCCTTCCATTATCATTGTGATCCCCATTCCAGTTCAAACTGTTCAGGGATTCCGGATCCTAGCTCAGCGCTAGAAGCGAGAGCGAGTTCGAGCAGAGGTTGCAATGGTTTGCGATATCTGGCGACAAGTTTGAAGATCTGTGGAGGGACACCTCTTAGCGCCAAGCGAGAAGTTGGAATCCCAGTCCATTGCCCTATCGCTGTGTACTTGGTAGTACACTAGCAGACGAGCTGACGCGGTCTCTTGCACAAACCAAGTATCAGGGAACCCGGAACCCAGGCACGGTATCCACCATATGCTGATCTGTGTCATTCCGAATCCGTGGCATGCAAGATCAGCAACAACTCCTCCAATGGGCTCCGCACACCCAATCAGACCCCTTAGAAATCCCACCAAACGTGGGAAAGGGGAAGGGGGGGTAGGGGTTAAATGTGCAGTACTAGCATTGCGTGAGCCCAACCTCGCTAAGTCCAGAACGATCATTACTAGTACCGGCAGGACCGTCAAATCTCAAGTGCCTCGGATTCGCGACATCCCTGACGGACCCTGATCGTCAGTAGTGCTACCGGTGGGTCTGATCTTATTCATCAAATTTGGCATACAAGCGGGCCGTCTGTATATACTACAAATGCAGACCGACCCGTGGGACAGACCTTTAATTCAACTGCTGTCTCCACAAGAGGCCGATGCCCTGGTCCCCGCCATCAAGAATATTGCAACTCTGAGGGGCGTAAGAGTTGATGATGCAAGCAAGCCACCCTCGTGGTGTTGGTGTCCGTCTCGATTCCCTTAGCTTCTGCGTGCCTCTTCTACATAGCACCATTGTAGTTCCTTTGGCATGGGCCTTGACTTTGGTTCCCGACTCTAATCCATGGATCCCATGGCAATTCATGATGCGCTCATAGTAGCCCAGCGATTCGACAAGAGGACTCAGGCCAGTTAGGCAGGTCTTTTGGTCCACCCAATTCCTAGCTACTAAGTTTGATGCCTCCTCTAGACTTATTTGCCCACGCTTTGGACTTAGGAAGACCAGAATACGGCACAGGAAGACTCAACCTCGTCCTGCCATGCGACAGGCCTGGAAACCTCAAGGCACTGACTGATATATGGATGAGATGGTGGTTTGAGGTTGTTTCTCTCGAGGCGACCGTACGCGTAACAGATCTTCGGGAGGGAAAAAAGTCCCGGACGATCAGGTCGCTTGCATGAAAGCCATCGCGAGGCCGTGGGTATTCACGGACGTCGCCGGGAGTTTTTTTGGGGGGGGGGATTGAGAGGAGAGAGAGGGGGGGGGACAAAAGACGGCGTGCGGTGTTGGTATTGAAATCTTAGCTGAATAGGCATAGGAAGAAGCTTGGTACTTCTCCAACGACCTACTTTTGTGTACTTGCTTTATACACAATACGCTCTATGAAATCAATAATGAGACTCGCAGCCTATATATCCAAACGTGTGCGCTAAAACGGGCACAAGGCATTATCCAACATGAAGCAGGCCAAAAGGCGGACAATCACATCAGCGAGATCTATACGGCGACCCGCTTGAACATGAGCTCCTTGGTTGGATCGGGCAGATGCTGCAAGGTGGAAAGTCAGCGATAGGTGATTCCAACAGCAGACGGGTCACACGGTCAAGACTTACACTATCCCCAAATTCGATATTTGGGTATCTCTCCCTCCCACCACCCACCATCTTAATATCGTAATCTAGCAGCGCCCGCCCGACAATCATCTTGATCTCATTCGCAGCAAAGAACCGTCCAGGACACGCGTGGCGCCCATAACCGAAGTTCAGGTTGCTTGGGCTGACCGTAACCATCTGGTTGGCCGCACCGGCGCCCGCTTTGTCTGCGCCCAAGAGCCCCTCCTTCTCGCGTTCGCGATAACTCCGGAAAGCGTCGAACTTATTCGGATTCTCGACGATGTCGGGATCGTGCATCGTGCTGTAGCTCGGCACCTCGATGATCACGCCAGCGGGGACGAGCTGGCCGTTCGACAGGGTGAAGGGCTTCAGGACCTTGCGGGAAAAAGACGCCCATGACAATGGATACACACGCATGACCTCGCGCAAGAAGCTATCGAGCTTCTTCATACGCTGCAGCGCGTGCGCCGTAAACGTGCCGTACTCCTTGAGCACGGTGCAGATCTCCTCGCGCAGCTCGGGAATGAGCTCGGGCATGGCGGCGACAGTGTAGAAGGCGTTGGTCGTGGACATGGTCGTGGTGTGGATGGCGGCGAAGGTCAGACCCAGCTGGACCTCGGCGAGCTCCTGATCGGTCTGCTCGCCGTACTTATCCTGGCCGCCATCGAGGACCCACTGCATGGTGTCGTCCGGCTTCTGGTAGTCGGGATCCTCGGCAATAGCCTTCTTGCGGGCAGCGATGAGTGGACGTATGAAGTCGAGGGTCCTCTTCCGGCGTTCTTGGAGTTGCTGGACCTGTGGGAGGGAGCCAGCCTTGGCGTCCCTCTCCTCGGGTTTCAGCGCGCTGATGGCGTGCGCGGCTCCCATCAGTTCGACGGTATAGTTGATGCTCATGTCGAGGTATTCCTCGGAGCGACAAAGTTCGGAGCCGACGAAAATGCGCCCGGAGACCTTGGCGACGATCCGTAGAAGGTGATGGTTGAAGGCGATCTTGGTGAAGTCCTTGCAGGGCGGGAATTCCTGTTGGAAAGCGAGGTCAACCTCTTCGGCGATGATGGGATTCAGACGGCCTGTGTGATTTGTCAGTAAATCGCAACAGAAAAACCCATGGGATAATTTTCTTACCCAAGGCGGGAGTCAAATCCCTCTTGACAACATGGGGGATTACAGGCCTGTCTGCTCTTGTGTTGGTCCACTTCGAATGCATCGACTGCTATCTTGTCAGCTTGTTCTCTTTGTCCCAGGTATAGAGACACATAGAAAGGCGTACATCCACGATAGCCCCGTGGAAGCTAAGTTGATCGTCAGGAAGGTCTTTCAGTTCCCTCAGGTAGCGTGGGTTGATAACCACAATTGGGGATTCTGTTCGATTTCTAAAATTTAGCAAGTCGAAGTCACATCACGGGAACCCTTCGTCCGTACCTCTTGGGGAAGTAATTCGAAACATTCCATTCTTGAATTTGCGGTATCCCTCCATGTACATGTCTTTTGCACCCACCATGAAAGCCGCCCGCCGCTTGCCCTCATCGCTGATCTCACCGCCAACAAGCGGGATCTTGGAAAGGGGATCCTCCTTCAGCAAGATCTGGAAAAGCCATACCGCGGCAGAGGCTATGATGGCGGTCAAGATGAAGGGCCACTGGGCAGCCAGCAGTTTTGTCACTACCGAAGCAGCTTCGGAAATCGCCATAGTTATTCGGCTCGGATCTCGGGATTCTTCGAATGATCGGCACTGCAAGATAGAGTTTGCCAAGCGCCGATGTCAACAAAGTTTCTCAGCGCAGTGGTTTGACGTATGCGAGCCTGGAGCCACTTTTCATATTTCCAAAATGCAGAAACCCTTTGGTGGGCATGGTACGGGGGCCGAGCAGGTTAAATATTAGGCAGGGCGGTACTGCTGCGTATCCCAAACGGTATGCTGGAGCAGCCCGTTACTGCTGACATCCAGGGCTAGCCCTTTTTTTCTCTCTTTTAGCCGGGACGTCGGGATAGCACACAGTAGCACCATCATCTAGTCTGGCGATCCGTAACGCCAATGGTCCTGGGCGTTGAAGTGCCGGGGAGCCAGGGAGCACACCTCTGTGCAAGCGCTAATCAGGATCTTGTTCTCCAGATCCCGAGAGGTACAGTTCTATTATGCTAGCTGTCTTCGTCTTCTGCGTCAGCGCAACATTTGCCTCATCGGGTGGTGTAGAGCCCGAACACGCTGCACGCTAACTGCATGTTTGCGTGTTCGTTTTCTTTGTTTGCCTATGGCGTACTCGTATCCGCTTCTACTTGCATAGGGGAAAATAAGCGACCCTGCCACGGCCCGGCAGCCCGGATACTTTCTCCACAGAGAGATCAGGAGCATCGCCATCTAGTCGACGCAGTACCCACCTAGAACCCCCAAGTACCGGCCGGCTGAACCGTTGTCCAACCCGAACGACGACGTTTGGATGACCCACCCACTTAGGCCGAAGAGGGGAGGACTTGTCGCATCTGGCGATCGGGTTGAGACTGGCCAATAGTGAGTGAATGTTTGTCGTTGAGCAATGCACTGCTACGCAAACCTTTGGGATTGATTTCGGGTGATTTCAACCGCAACTGATCAGGCTGAGAAGTCCGGCTGTGATGCTATTTCCTGCAAGGGACGATGCCCTCAAGGGACCAGCAATGCGATTTGCCACACGCATAGTGACAGTGTCAGAGTGTCAGGGTCGAAGTGGTATCCGAGGAATCCGTACACTACTATGGTAGTTCATTCCAGAGCCATTCTTAGGCTTGACCTGCCGGGCCGGACCCACCAATGGTTTGCAGGCCTGGAAGTGCCACACCAACGACATGTCGGGTTATCCGCGAAATGGTCTTAGGATGCATATTCTTCGGCATGTGCGGGATAGTCTGCTGTGGAATATTTAGTCTGTTTCTGAATGGCGCGGTCTCCAGACTAGAGTGACATGACATCGACGCACCGGCTAAATCGTGGCTCTGGCTGGCGAGCAGACAGACATCAAGAGTTGGGCGATCGAAAAGTTCCCAAGGGCCAGCCCCTTCTTCCGCAGTGTGGTACCTAGTGACAAGCGTCCGTGCTTGCCACCCATACATACATCGGGTCGATGACCAGACGACGACCATGTGTAGCACCCGGGCATGCGTTGAGGAGACACCAAAACTCGTGGTAAAAATGATGTGTGATATTGATTGCTCCAGAAGCGAAGAGAGAAAGTGTGGTCTAGTGTCGATAACTGATAAGACGCATGGACTGGCACTGGTGGCATAACACTTGGTAGCCTTGTTGGAGGCGCTTCGTCGCTGTGTTTCTGATCAAATGTCGTTGAAGAGGCTGAACTTTGACCCTTCCATCGCGGTTGTCGGTATGCTTACATAATCCGTACCCGTTGTGCCTGCCGTCACCGTTGACTTGGCGAGCTGCAGGCAGAGCTGCCATTGCGACAGCTTCCAACCTCACTCAGCCTGAACCACCACCAAAACACCACCTCAACTTATCGCCCATCTTCCTCCTCTCTACACGACACATCCTCGCACACTTGACGTACTCGAGCTGCATTCCTTACGACCGATCGACCGACCGAATTGGATCAGTTTGGGTTTTTATTCTGAGCTTGAACGTGAGCCGCGACTTCACCTACCAACTCCCGAAGATGGCCGAAGCCGCATACAAACCCGACAAGGACTTCACCAAGGAGGTCGACCAGCAGATCCCCCAGGCAGAGCTGTTGGCCAAGGTTTGTTCTCCATGAAGAAGCCAGGCCAGTCCCGACAATAACTGACCGCCCTGTGCGTCGCAGACCAACCTGCAAGGTGCTATCGAGCAGCTCTCTCTCCTGGAAAAGCAAACGCGTCAGGTCAGTGGCCCCCGGACTGACTCTTTCCTCTTCCAAGGCTGGTTCTGACCAAAGACGCATGTAGGCCTCCGATCTTGCGTCCACATCCCGACTCCTCATTGCCATCGTCACCCTCTGCAAGAACGCCGGCGACTGGGACATCCTCAGCGACCAGGTCACCGTCCTGTCCAAGAAACATGGCCAGCTCAAGCAGGCCATACAGAAGATGGTCCAGGCCGTTATCGACCTCCTCGGCGACATATCCAATATCGACAGAAAGGTCCAGGTCATCGAGACCCTGCGAACAGTTACGGAGGGCAAGATCTTTGTTGAGGTTGAGCGTGCCCGCGTTACCAAGATTCTGTCCGACCTGAAGAAGGATCACTATGGCGACGTCAAGGCCGCCCGTGACATCCTGTGCGAGTTGCAGGTCGAGACATTCGGTTCTATGGACCGAAAGGAGAAGACCGAGTTCATCCTCGACCAGGTTGCGCTCTGCATATCGACTCAGGATTGGACCCAGGCGGGTATTTTGAGTCGGAAGATCAGCACCAAGTACCTCCAGAGTGCCGAGGACGCGACGCCCCTGAAACTTCGATACTACGAGCAACAAGTCATTCTAGCCAAGAGCGAGGATAGGTATCTGGATGCGTGCAAGCACTACAGAGAGGTCCTCGACATCCCCTCAGTACAAGAGGACCCGACTCTCTTCAAGGCCGTGAGTCGCTTCTTTGCCACCCTAAACCGGCATGGCGTTCATACTGACCTATCCCTCGCAGACGCTGGCACGCATCATCTACTTCGTCGTCTTGGCGCCCCACGACAACGAGCAACACGACTTGATGCACCGCATCAAGGCAGACGCCCGCAACTCTCAGGTGCCGCTCGAAGCCAAGCTTCTCGAGGAGTTCACCGTCCAAGAGCTCATGCGATGGCCTCAAGTCGAGCAGATCTACGGCCCTCACCTCTGCCAGACTGACATATTCGACGCGCAGCTTGGCGCATCCTCAGATGCCAAGGCCAACCAGCGGTGGCAGGACCTGCGCAAGCGTGTTATCGAGCACAACGTCCGCGTGATTGCAAAATACTACACCCGCATCCGGATGGACCGCCTCACCCAGCACCTCGACCTCAGCGAAGACGAGACCGAGAAGTACATCAGCGACCTGGTTACCACCAAGATGGTCCACGCTCGCATCGACCGACCCGCCCGGGTTGTGAGTTTTGCCAAGCCAAGGAGCACCGACGACATTTTGAACGAGTGGAGCTACAACATGAAGGACTTGCTCAGCCACCTGGGCAAGATTGAGCACCTGATCACCAAGGACGAGATGATGGCTAGCATCCAGCCGTCCGGGAAGAAGGCTGCCACGAAGGGCTAAACCAGGAGGGATGGCTGGGGCGGGGAGGCAGACGGGCTTTGATATGGTTCATAAGGGATGACATGGCCGTTCCGGAAGACCTGAAAGACAGCATTAATGACAACCAAAATTCCAATGACACTCTATCCATGACACAAAAAGGCAGCAAGACAGAGGTAGGAGGACAGAGCTCGTCCCACAGAATGGTATCGTAGAGAAGAATACTCCACAGGAGGGAGATGGGACATTAGAAGACTGGAGGATGTCCCAAAGGAGGCGACCCAAGGCTGACAAGGTGCTGTCCGTCCGTCCGTCCGTCCGAGCAGTAGTATATCATCAGACCCCGGCTCCCAATGCGCTTCCGAGACCGTTACTGACAATCGCCTACAGACTTTCGGCATCACAACAACCCCAAGCAATTTTCCATACCCTTCTCCGCCACCATCTCTTCTAGCTGCTCATCAAAGGTCATGGCGAGGACGATCAGATCATCGTGCTGTCATGAACGACGAATTCCAAGGGGAGGATAATCTTTCTGGTGACTGACTGCCGAAAAGGGCGACAAGCTTTGGAAGCTCCGCTCGCACCGAGGGTTAATAGGTGCATTTGCAGCAATAGGCTGGCTAGAACAACTGTAAGTGCTTTGAGACGCGCGCAGATGAGCTGTACATGGACAACAAGCACAAGCAACAACGGTGGTTTTTTTTTTTGGGGGGGGGGGGGTTGTGTAACCTACGAGATTGATAACCGCAATATCTGCAAGGCACTCTCATATCAGCTTTCGACCCTCGCCTGCATTTGGAGGTGACGCCGGCCGCTCCGATCTGAGCTGAATTGGGCCGGCGTTTTCCTCGGTGTCTGGTGGGGGAGGATGAGGGTAGGGTTATATTCAATGTGTGGTAGATGGGTCTTTCTTAGCAAATACATTCATCTGGTCGGGAAGAAAGTATTTCTATCGGTGGGCGGGAGCATAGCCATGTTTTTCTTGTTGCCAGTGTTGTGTCGGCTTTCTCGCCACTGAGTCTCGAGTAGCAATGAGAGCGCTATATTCCTTGACCGCCTTAGGTCCAAAATGAGCATCAGAAGTCTCTGAGCGATTCAAAGTCCTAGAGAATGCGTTCTTGGCCGGGTCGAGTGAGGACATTTTCATTTTCCATTCGCCGGCGTGGCGTGGTTGTTGGTGTCGGTAGGGACGAGTTCTCGGGCGGTCCGCTCACGGAGTAAGAGCCGCTCGGATGTCGTCGGCCGAAGGTGGGCACCCCGGGACTCGACATCGACCTCCAAAACTGCCGGCCCTCGGTTCTTACACTCCGCGGTTCCTCGCTCACTCACTCGACGAGCAGCTTCATGTGTTTCCTCTCCGGGCTCGTAAGATCGAGTCGCAGATCAAAGCCGATCCTCTCGCTCTTATATCAATCCTGCCGGCACTGCTCGACCATGGCCGGCGACAACGTTTCCGGCGGTCCGGCGGGGAAGAAGCCCACGGATGAGAAGGGCACGAGAGAGATCAAACTATTGATGCTTCACGGTACGATTTGAACCCTCCAGAAATGAGCCGAGAAGAATGGTGTCCTCACGCGCACATCTCTCATCCCTCTCTTTCTCTCACGTCGCAGCTCATGATGCAAACTCGTCTACCCACCCTCTCAAGAAATAAAATAAAACATCACCTACTAATTTACCCTCCTTCCTCCCCACACAGGATACACCCAATCCGGCCCCCTCTTCCGCTCCAAGACCCGTGCCCTCGAAAAACTTCTCATCAAATCCCTCTCCCCCTTCCACCTCCGGCCCACCCTCCTCTACCCCACAGCCCCCAACCGCCTCTCCACCAGAGACATCCCCGGCCACGAGCCCACCACGGACGAGGACGCCGAGACGGACGCCTGGGCGTGGTTCCGCAAGGACGAGGCCACCGGCTCCTATCGGCTCCTCCAGGAAGGGATGGAGAGTCTCGCGAGGTTCATCCGGGAGGACGCGGGCGGCAGCGTGGACGGCGTGGTGGGGTTCAGCCAGGGGGGCGCGATGGCGGCGCTGCTCGCCGCGGTGCTGGAGACCACAACAACAACAACAGCAACAACGACGCTGCCGCCTTCCTCCTCCTCCTCCTCCTCCTCCCACGACGCGCCACGGACACCCGACCCCGCAAGCGCGAGCTGGGCCGCGACGCTGCGCGAGGCCAACGGCGGACGACCCTTGCGGTTCGCCGTCATCTACAGCGGCTTCTTCGCGCCGCAGGCCGAGCTGCGCTGGCTGTACGAGCCCCAGATC
>MUZH01004145.1:0-47892 GCA_003012965.1 Juglanconis oblonga | reverse complement strand
AGTAAGTTTTATTTTTTTACCCCCCCTTCTTCCCCCCCCTTCCGAAATTTCTTTATTTTATTAAAGAAAAAATAAAAAACTTCTTCGGAATATTAAAATTTAAAGATATAAGCTTTTTATTATTTTTATAATTAAGCTTTTTTAAGCTATTTTCTATTAAAAACTACGAAAAAGATAATAAAAAGAAGATAAAAAGGTAGTAGGGGGGGTAATTTTATAAAAATGCTGTCGAATTTGAAGATGAAATTCTCGAAAAATGCCCGTTGCATAAAAAGCGCTCTGAACCGCCGTAGATGACCCTGGGCAGCTGACAGCCAATTGACCCTTTGCCAAGTTTTTCACTACATCTCCTCCCTGCTAACACTTCCTTTTCACCGGCTCTTCTTACGACGACGGCCGTACCGGACTTCCAGCTTTTAGATAAAGAGACTTATTGGCGCATCTGGATTTGAAGTCGAGCATAAATGCCTGCGACGCCGTTTGCCGGCATCCCCGAGCTCTTTTTGTATCCCGGTCTGCTCGATGAAGTCCGCAAGTGATTACTATAACTCGAGCAGCTTATCCTCCACCCGACGGTAGACATACCTATTACTCTGCTTTAAAGCCTTAGCTCTGCTCCCGACCGACTATTAAGATGTCCTCGCGCCCGATATACGATCGAGCCCCTAGTTATAGATTAACCGCCCTAGTTAATAGGGGCAATTACTAATATATAACCCCTCGCCCTCTTCGAGGTTAAGCCGGACGTTAAGCTTAGTTTCTAGAGAGTTAGCTTCCATCCGGATCTTCTTTAAGAACGGCTTACCTTCTTAGCAAAGCTAAATCATATTCTGCTCGCAAGGAGGCATACTAAGGTAGGATAGTTTATCGCCCCTATAACGGACGTATATTTGCCGGTACCGCAGCGATATAAGCAAGTCCAATAGCGCATTGCCAGCAGGAAGTCGATACTGGATTATTAGCAGATATGCCTGCAGCAAGTAATAGAAGGGCGGGGCGTAACGCAATTCCAGGTAGAAAAGACTAGCGATCAGTTTGTTGGCTATAGACTCGAGAATAGTACGGCTATACCTGCCGCCACCGTAACGAACCACGACGTCAGGCTTTCTACGGCATATTAGCAAGGCCTCCTGGTCGTCCGCACAGGATCTGCGAGAAGTTGGTGTACAGTTGATGGCCAGTACGAATGGCAGCTGGCACTCCGTTTATATACTTGATGTCGTTCAAGTTCCACGCCAGTCCGTTGCCAAAGCTGATAAGTCCTTTCCTCCCGAATTTCGGGCCCTTCAATCGTCGAGCATGGTACCGGCAGTCCTCGTGGGACCATCCCTCTAAGAGCAGCCTCTAAGAGCATTGCGATCACAAAAACGATGCCTGCTGGCGTTAGCTTGGAGGATTGGTCCGGGGTACGAGGGTCAGCGCGTACCAACATCGGAGGCGATGACCAAGTTAGACTGCTTGCGCAGTTGTCAGCTCATCCGATATCTTCTTGAGGCCAAGTCTCCCGGCTTTGCGTTATCGGAGAAGTCGAAGCTCAATCTCTTGCTTCTAGCAGAGACAAGAGGACCACCAAAGAGTGCATCAGTCTCGTCCGGCGAGCAACCCTGGTACCTTAGCTGATATCCGCTAGGAATTAATGAACAGAATAACTTGCTTCTAGCAGAATCAAGAGGACCCCCAAAGAGTGCGTCAATCTTGTGCGGCGAGCCTGATGCCTTAGCTGATTTCTGCTAGCAGTTGATAACCAAAATAACTACTCCCGTCTCCGTCGCCACGATCTGAAGCGGCTTCTGACTCTAACAAAGGCTGATCTAGACCCCAACCCCAACCTCGCAGCTTTCTATAACCAGTGGAGAAACAATCCCAAATCCTTCTGTGAATCACTCGAGAGGCGACCAGGAGAAGGTCCAGTGGCGCACCTGGACAGGCACAGCCAACAATGCCATATCGAGCCAGTGATCTGATCGAGCGGGCACACATTAGGTTCCGCCGCCATTCAACGCGAAAGCACAAAAACCCGTGGACGTCATTAACGTCCGATGCCACCCGGCCACAGCCAAGACACGTTCGTCCCATCTAGCAACGCGAAAATTCCTTGACCTGTCCAAGACGGCGCGAGGATCAGTAATGCTAAATAGGTCCATCCCGAATAATTGCGGACTTACGATCGGGCAATTGAGCAGCCGGGTCAGGAGACGATGTACTCATCCCCGTCATGACAGTTGTGGATAGGGAGGGCCAATTTGCCAGGAGTGGCGGCGGGCTCTCAGTATCAGACACGTCCATTTCAGTGGGCAACCAGGGGGGCAAATCTGCTGAGGGGGGCAGGTTCTCATCGTCGAATATCTCCATGGAGAGTGGAGGAGTGGCCCAATCTGTCAGTAGTGGCGGTGGGCTCCCAGTGTCAGATATCTCCGGTGTGCCCGGGGGGATGAGCAGCCAATCTGCTGGCGGGGGCAGGTTCTCGTCATCGAATATCTCCATGGGGAGAGGAGGAGTGCCCCAATCTGTCAGTGGCGGGGGGCTCCGAGTGCCAGATATTTCCGGTGTGGCTGGGGGAGTGGGCAGGCAATCTGCTGGCGGGAGAAGGTTCTCATCGTCGAATATCTCCATAGAGAGGGTGTCCCAATCTGGTGTCAGTGGTGGCGGCGATCGCCCAGTGTCAGATATCTCCCGTGTGGCTCGAGGGATGAGCAGTGGCGGGGGCCTGTAGCACATGGTGTCTGACTTGGACGCAAGGATATGTCGGGAATCTGGAGTTGTCCTTTAGAAGATCGGCGAGCACCATGTCTTCTTATGCCTGGAGGGATAATACACCCTTCCGCGGGGGAGCGCAGTTCGTTTCACAAGATAGCCACACCAACCACCGTCCGACCCTCCCTCCCTCTCCACTGTGCATCCATGGCGCCTCTAGTGCTGCCCACTCGTGCATTATAACCCATGCTGCCACCATGGCGATCAGGCCACTTGGAATGCCTGGAGCGGCAAACGCCTTGCGTCTTTGATACTGATTCGTCGCGATTCCCACGTTCGCTCCCAAAGGCAAAAGCAACCATGCATCGGCTGGAGCCCCGTATTTGCCGGTTCGCAACCATGACACCTTGGCTGCCCGGTGTATCTCTCCCACCGTGTCACCCCCGGCTGATCAATCTACGTTGGAAGTCTGCTGGTCCTCGGCCATGGTGTGCTGCAAATAGCCCGCTGCCGGCCTGCTTTAGGGAGCTGAAAAACTCTTTTTGAAAGAGGCACGGCATGTTCTAAAGCCTGCCGGCTCTTAGAGATATACGATATTTCTCGAAGTAATACTATAGGGGAGGATCATCCATAGATCTCTGCGATAAACCATTCGCATAGTGGGCAGTGAATAAGCTACTGGAACGTGTCGGGCTTTTTAACATTACGAAGGAGAGGAGTCCTTCTACTAGGTGCTGCAGGGACTAAGCTAATTGTTTCTGCCAGTATCACCGTCTGGTGTCAAGTGCCTTGCGAGGGATTCAACATCTAGTCTTATAATTTGATTGTGCTATCTCACCTGGGCGGCTGCACTTAAGCACCTAGGACTCGCCCTCTCCCCCATCCGCACCTATCTATTATCGTCTTCAGTACCGGATTCCCCAACCTGCAGGAACACAGGCTGCTCGGCTATCAATGTCTTCCCAAAAGGCCTTCGGTCAGAGCAAGGGCGATAGATACGACGGAACCACTCTGGAATTGACTCGGGACGGCATCGGGCTAGAACTGGTCAGTTGAGAAGACTTGTAAGCAAAGGGTCTAAATACCACATATATCCCACGGTCTATACTCTTTATGGACTATTTGACGACCAGAGCAGCGCCCTTTCCGGACATATTCGTAACACCATTTCGCGGCTTGAACAAGTTTGTGAGTGCAGCCGTAGTAGATCTGTGTGCAAAGTAAGCTAACGGGAGTGCTCTCTATAATAGGCATATGCATACCTCATTAAACTCGCACATTGCAGAAAGGATTATGTGCACTTTAAAGTGAATGGAATTAGGAGGCGCAGGCGCTACTATCCATTAAGATAATATTTATATACTGCACCGCAAATCTCTCATCGACGACTTCGTTAGCAAAGCGCCCGCGTGTCTTGCACTCGCCTTCCATGTCTTGACGACTCGGCGCCGAACGGACTCCCCCTGCCGGCAGCAAAAAGTAAGTGCCCGTCCCAGCGGTTCTAAGCGGGCCGTCCCTTTGGACTCGCAGAACCGGTTCTCGCTTAATTTCGCACTGGCGTGCTTCTTTCCCACGCCATCAGCCCACGTAGAATCCCGCCCCCTGCAGCTTATTTTATTCCAGCCTACTGCCGCCCCTCGTCTACCCCAGATCTGAACCCAACCCCTGCTGTCGATCATGGCCCCGTCTTACCACAGTATTGCGTAGTATGCACGGCAACCTCTGCATTAAATTGTGGCCTACTACTACCGTCCCCTTCCATTGGCCATAACATTGACTGCAGCCGCAGTATTCACAGCCTCGCCGATCAACGCGATATGCCCGTGAGGAATGTTTGCATTAGGTCCAGCTGCTCATGTCCTCACAACCTGTCAGGTGATGCAAATTTCCTTGCGCTCGTTTCAGCAAGCCGCATGCACATGTGATATATGCCCCAACAGGCATTTCATACCGGAGACCACAGGACGGAAAAGCCGGGTGCGCAATCGTTTGATCAATTATTGGACAGTGATAACACATAGCAAGGTTGGAAACTCCTAATCCAACAAGAGGCTGGCTCCCATGTCATGGCTTGCCCCGGAACCTGCAGTATCGACCGGAAACGGATGTATTGATGGTGTCTCTTATGACCAATGCGTGGACTTATCCGCTAGTTCCTGGTCTGTCCACATCAGCAAGGTACTGAGGTATAGAGCAGTGCAGGCCGCAGAACCTGCGTGCAGCAATCTGCACAATTTTTGAAATGACCCAAAAAAACATATCAGTGAAACTGGCGTTGTTGAGCATTCATGAGTATCTGGTGGTATGTTCGGACGCAGAGACGGAAAAGGAGACCTGCCCAACTCTAGGCACAATGAAGTGGTTCGCTTGGGTGCGGGTTCTCTGACGAAACTGTAATTGGAGAGATCGAGCCTGCAGGCGGGGCGGGGTAGCTTGCACTGGCCCAAATAATTGCAGGCTATACACCTTATTCTGAATCCCACTCCCGGAAGAGCCATCTCGATACAATGATTTGCGCATGGCTATTGCCCGGTGCCGTCGTAGTGTGGTAAGTCAGCTTATGAACTCGAACCTGCAGCCACCATACTACTCTCTGCAAATCGAGAGAAGGATATTGACAAGTCGTTGAGACACAGGCCAAATATATAAATGCAGACGATGGACGCTTTGGCACGGCGTTTGAATCGTGCGGCCAACACTTCGCCTGCCTTAATTCTTACGAGGTAACACTTGAAACTTTGGAGTAAATTGTTGCGTACTTCTTATAATGTCTATAATTTACAACGCAGGCATGAGGCGTCTTTGTGAAGATGCTCGAGTCGGAGACGAATTTGCGACAACGCGACTTTGGGAATATATCCTCCAGCTGCGATTCGAGGGGGAGAAGTGGGTACGAGCGTCTCAACAGCCGCCAACATTCGCATTTTCCACTCTGAGACGTGTTGATTATATAATCGAATCCATTAATTTGGAAAACGGCGAATCAAACAAGATTTTGTTCGTGGAGGCGAAGAGACATGGTGCGACAGAACAACATATTCGAGAATGCGAGGGCCAGGCCTGGGAGGCTGCCATGACCTATAGCACAAACGAGGGCGGCATGCGCCCTCTCTGGTATCAGACGTGCATCGGGACGACTTCTCGTCTCTGGATTTACGACCCATATCATGATCAACCCATCGCCTTTTTGCCAGGGGTATACGACTTGGCGCACCTGGACATGTATCTCGACATCACCCAACACGGGGAACAAATTTTGGACGCCCTCATATATATCTCGAAGCATCATCAGCCTCCGGCAAAATTTCTTGCGCCATCACCGTCGATCTCCTCAGCCGCAGGTTCATCTGAGCCTGCACAGAGCCCAACCGCCAACCGGGTAGCACTCAAGACTCTCGCAGCAGGTCAGACCCAGATCCCGCTTGATCAGTCATACTGGATCCACGTTGAGATTACGAGCGATGATGGGAGCACCCTATATGGGCGATCTGACGACGGTCAAGGATTCAGCGCAGCGAAGGGTAGTTGGATTGCACAGATGGACAAGCAACAAGAGGGATGTTATGTTCATATACAGCCAGGAACTAATAAGGTCTTCTGGACGGAGACACTTGAGCCGAGTCAGATACTACCGCACGAAAGTCAATCGTCCGCCATTTCCGCACCATCTAGCTCAAAGCCCGCAGGGGAACATCGTGAATGGGTCCGAGTTCGCGTCCGTGTTACGAAGCACCTGATATCTCCGGATCAATGGTCATTTAAGGATATAGATGGTAAGCTGAAAACAACCTTCAAGTCTGACTGGACATCGGATCGCTATGAAGGGAAAGATGTACAGGTATATCGTTCAAAGAAGGCAATTTATTATTGGTAGATTCTGTCAGTACAGAGAAGCGGAGAAGGACTTTCATTATACTTTCATTATACATACGTGTATTTTGCAATATGACCTCCGCGATGCATGAAAAGACTATTGAAATCCCCTAAGTTGCCTCAGACTCTTCGTTATCCTGGTCCCAGATCACCACCTCACCTGTACAAATTAATCGCTTAGATGACAGAGAGTTTTGCACAATGCTCTGAAAACCAGAAGTACAGTATGTTGGCGAGGGGCCAACAATTCCACCCCTCCTTGGTATGACAAGTCCCAGAGCAAAGCCCTAGAACAACTTCCAACCCACACAAAGTCCGTCCCCTCCGATCTTGTTTCGAGCTTGTACGAGAACAAATTGCTGACGGCCTTTTATACGTATGGCGATAATCCACACCAAGACGACACTGCCCAACCGCTCGCAAAGCCCCATCAGCATATTTAAATAATATGCCACGGCAAAACCCGGTCCCATCTTCAAATACATACGCGTAATCAATCCTAGCAAGTGGGGCAGAAGAGAAGTAGGTGACTACGCCTAACTTCTGCTGTGCAAGCTGTCGGGACTCCGGCCACTGCTGCTCGCTGGCAGCTGGCGCTTCGGGACTGTACGCTCCTATGACCACTGGAGCATCATACGGGGGCTCATTGAAGATGATAGCCGCAGGCTCGCTTGTAAGGTGCTGGACGGGCTCGACACCATAAGATTGCGGCCCCACAATTATATCCCCGCCTCGCGTGGTGCGTACCTAAGGCAGAACGTCAACCAGGAAATTGCTATATGGCAAGGCTCGAGACGTACCATGTAACACACGCCGCCGTCGTTGTTCTTTAGTGTCCCTAATGCAACGATCTTATCGCTTGGGCCGATTGGCAAATAGATCCAGACCGTACCTTGTTGACGTCTGTTGGATAGGCGTTGGTATGCAGAGAGAGCGCTTGATTCTACCGAAACGTGAGAGAAAAGTCCGTAGAGGCGACCGACAGAGTAGAAGAAGGTAAGACCCTGCGTCTTCGCAAGATCTATAGTCTGCAAGCGCTGCCAGTATCGGTGGAGTACAGTTTGAAAGCGACAATCAGCTAATCGGGGAGGGCATGCAATATCCCAGATTGGCAAGGCCCTCCTATCTCGCGGCAATTGCAGTCGAAGGAGACCACCCTGGCCGATGTTAAGATGTGATACAAGCGGCGAAGTGAAGATGAGGAATATACCTTAGAATAAGCCTGAACTTCAGAGAGTTCTGCAGTCTCGTCGACAATATAGGCCTGGTTTTGAGATTTTGATTGACAAAAGCCTGGCCGTTCAGAGAGACGGATGATAGATTGAATGCCATATATATCAATCGTTATCCTGATCGTTGATTGACTGGTGTCCGAGATGATAGCCGTACTGTCCCCACGCTTCCAATTCTCGATAGTTCCAAGCGCAAACGTTTGTAGTGGCTGCGCTGACACAGTGGCAGAGTGTACGAGATCCCAGACTGACATAAAGCGCCATAGCCAAGCACATGAACTGAGCTGCCTAATCATCTGAGTGAGCTCTAGGGGTAAGCACCGTAGCCCAGCTAGATCAGAAGCATCCACAATTCTTGCTAATCCGCGCTGGTTGGCTTGCGTAGAAAGTGGCTCCAGGTGTATACGAGACGCCTTATACCAGGGTCTGCGATAGAGTACGATATCTCGAAGATGTCTAAAAGCCTGACATAGATCAAGGTGGCATTTTTTACTTAAGCACTCTTGGATGAAGATGATAAAGCACTGGTAATGGATAGCGGCGCACTCGGGGGAAGTAGCGCAGCGCCGACAAGCTGACTTCAAGCAGAGGAGGAAACCATCGGTCTCTTTAACGGCAGGACCTATTCCTGGGAATGGGAAAGGCTGAGTGAATGCGCAGTGTGATGACGCTTTATCGTACCCAAGGACTGCCGGCAACTCTCCTTAGCTAATCCATTTAGGGATGAATATGTTTAGGGGTGGGATATTCTCGCTTACGTGCAATCGTGCTTTCATCTTGCGAAATGCTGTCATCGCAGGCATTGCACCAACGCGACAATCCTAGGTGCGGAGTCAATGTTGAGTTTGATTGCATTTCATCGGTCTCTGTGGTGGAAGGTTGAGCTATCCGGAATGTGTAGTGCGATCGAAGAAGAAGAAAAAGAAGAAGAAAATTGCTGATTCTGAGTGGCCTGAGGCATTTACGATTTCTCTGGGGCATGTCTCGTCTTGGGGCCGCTCAAATTGGCATTCCGGGGCTGGTCAGTAGCCTGGCAGCCTGGCAACCCTGAAGGCTTGGCCTACTGCACGCGGGCTGCTAGGCCACATGCAAGCACTTCCAGGTCCTCGACTCTGCATTATGCCGTAGCCACACACTTATCGGTATGTACGGCGGTTCAGAGCGCTTTTTGCGCAACGGGCTTTTTTTTTCATTTTTCATCCGGTTTTAAGTCACTACTGCCACGCCTATATTAAGCATCCCTCTTTTAACACCCCTGATTAATATAAGTAAAACCTATTCGATTAGGCTGCAACTAGGCTTATTTAATAGAGAATTAGCTACCGATATTATATCTAAAATTAAAATTTTAATATTATTCTTTTTCGTAGAGAAATCCAAGTTAAAAGATACGAAAGAAGGTTTGAAGTTTTCGTATTCCTAAAGAGTAGGCCTAGGTGGCCCGTTCGTCGGGACTCGCCGGTTTATATTCGGAGTATCTTAGCTCGCCCGATTTGCATTTAAGTATCTCGACGTACGGACTCTCCCAAAAGAAAATTCGATTTAGAAACCGACCTGATAACCCGCTTTTACGATTTAAGTAAGTTTTATTTTTTACCTCTCTACTTTCCCCCCCCTTTCGAAATTCCTTTATTTTATTAAAGAAAAAAGAAAAAACTTCCTTAGAATATTAAAACTTAAAGGTATAGGCCTTTTATTATTTATATAAATAAGCCTTTTTAAACTATTTTCTATTAAAAAATGCGAAAAAGATAATAAAAAGAAGATAAAAAGGTAGTAGGGGGGGTAATTCTATAAAAATGCTATCGAATTTAAAGATGAAATTCTCGAAAAATGCCCGTTGCGCAAAAAGTGCTCTGAACCGCCGTGGTTGAAGGACAGCAGGGCTGTTGCAGGGGTCCATGAAGCTCATGCCGCAGATCGGAGGGACCAGATTTTTTTTAGGCGGGACGGGAGTGATCCACAGGGACCTGCAGCTTCCTTCCCTGCAGCTTTCCTTCCCTGCAGCTATCCCCCGTGGGGGGGGGGTCTGCCCTCGGGATGTTCCCCTCCACTCCGTAATTAGTAATTAGAGGTTGGCTGGACGGTTCGCCTTTTTGTATTTCTGCTGACAGGTCAGCCGTAGCCGAAATCCCCCCGCCATCTTCGGTCACCCACCTTGACCAAGAAGTGTACGCTTGCCGCTATGCGCGACTGACGTCGAGCTCGGGAAGAAATGATATTGTTGATGACACGGACAAAAAAACTGTCGGGATCTCGTCCGGGGCCTGAAGGATCAGAAGGGAATCCGAAGGCAAATATAGGGAGCGATTCAGCGTATGCCATGATGCTTTCTCCTTGAATTTGAAACTGGTGGGACGGGGTTTGGATGCCACAGTTTGGACATAATCTCGTGCGAAGGGGAAAATAAATAGTGCTTTTCACATGTCCAAGAGGGCAATCATGGAGACGGCGCGTCAAGCCAGCTGCTAGCACTGGCTTATCAACAGTAACTTACTGACGTATATTGTCACCGGCGCCGACTGTCAAGCTATCATCCACATTGTACACATGCCGACGATCTCTTCGAGCTCTGGCCCATCGACAACGCTGGCTCAGAAGCCAAAACTATCCAACAGCGAACTAGCATCCGGCTCCTCGAACATCGTCGGAGCCGCCTTCGCCTTCGCTTTCTCACCTGTCGGCGACTTTGCCGAAACAGGCGAGATGGGCGATACAGGCAGGTCCTGCACCACCAACGAGCTACGCCGCTTGAGGAGCTTGAGCGGATCGACATCACCGTCGAGGCCTGGCTTGAGGCTGGCCCCGGGAAGGAGGAACTCCCAGTTGCGCACGAGCTCGAGGCCCAGGAGATCACAGCCCATGCGGTCATAGAGGCGCGCGTTGTGCAGCACAAATTCCCACTCTACTTTGGGCGTGACCTTGACCGCGCCTCGGAGAGTTTGGAGTGTCTTCTGTCGTAGTTGCGCGTACAAAATGATGAGTGCCGGATCATCTGTGAGGAAGAGTTTGGACTGCATGTTTGGCGCGTGTGGTGTTTCTATCAAGGTGTACACTGGTGTCTATAGCAGAATGTTAGAACAGTGGATTGTGACAGAATAGGTTAGAGTGGACTCACGATAAGTGCGCGAACAGCCATATCTCTCCGGTGCAGCATCCAAAACGCCCACGACGCCAGCCAGCGGTTACCCTCCTGTGCCGCGATGTTGAGAACCTCTTCTTCCAGCAACTTTCGCAACACTGGGCCCTGGTCGCCTTCGTAGACTCGAGTGATCGCGATTGCCAGTTGCAAATCTTTGAGCTGATTCAAGCACACATTGACGGCGTCTTGCAGACGATCGGCCAGCAGGAAGAATGCAGCGCTGTACCCTGTTCATTTTGTCAGACACCCGAGAGATTGGCATACAGAGCGCCATGAGCTGGGTACGTACCAAAACGTCGTTTACTGAGCAGGGCGTAGGCGTTCTTGAGTGCTGATGTCTTCCACTTAGGATCATCAAAGTTATTGGCTAGCAGTCTCGAGGTTGCGCCTTGCTCTCGATTCCAGCTTGCCATGCGCCAAAGACCTTGGAGGACTGCCTTCTTACGGAGTGCCAGGTAAAACAGACTGCAGTCCACCGGATTCTTCATTTCGCTCTTGGTGTACTCATTCCGGGCGATGATTTCAAATTGCGCTTTCTAGATTCAACATCAGCAATAGGCTCCTGCAAACGAGGATGTAGAACCAGACTCACCAAAGCCGCATTGTCGCTCAGCCACATGAACATGCCGCTCTCCCTAGCATGTTCCCAAAGCAGTCTCCCATGATGTTGCCGAGACACAAAATCAGTCAGCATGTCCTGGCTCGTCGAGTGATATGCCCAGTTGATCTCCCTCCATGACATGCTGATCTCGTTGGTCCGTCGTTTCCTCAAGGCATGCTGGCGATAAAAAATCATGAACCGGGCGCCGTTCTCGTCCATAGACCTGCGATGCTTCTCGACCACGCCCATGCACTCAATCATGTCCACGAGCTGGAACTGTTCATGTCCAGACAGCTGGGGAATGGCCATATTCGTCAACTTCTCATTGATCAGCTGCGCCACATTCTCGCTGAAGACCTCTTCGTCGTCATCGATGGACTCTCGCCCGTCGAAGTAGGAATTGCCATCCTTCCCCGCCCGGAACGCTGGCTGCGAAGAACTGTCAATGTAGAAGTCTTCTAAATCCATGCCGAGGTAGTCGTCGATTGGTTCACCCTCGACCCAGAACTTCAGCGTCTTGTGGAGTGACATCAAAATGCGATGCGTGAGCGAGACTTTGCCCGCCAACATGCATTGACTCAAAAACTGGGGGTGGAAGACAGGCAGAGGACCGTTCAGCCGCTGTACCACGTCGAAGAGATCCCACTTGCCTTCCTGCTTGTGTGGTAGTGAGATACTATTGACGAGTGCGTCAGATGCGTCGAATTTGCGATCGTTGACGAAAAGCTGATTGCCAGCACCAATGACAAGAGCTCCGTCGCCTAGCCATGTCGAGTCGCCAATCGGGTGCGGTGTGAAGTCCCGGATACTGATCTCTCGGATAGGTGCCCAGGCAGGCCCCTTGTTCAGGTAGTCGAACCGCATCTGCGCCAGAAGCAGAACCCGAGACGGGAATCCGACAGCCAGAATGGACTGTGAGTCAGGGGTAGAAGTCCAATCCAGATCCTGGATAGCATTCTGGGCCTCATATTCCTGATTGTATTCCAGCCGAGCGCCGCGGATGTCCCAGATCGTCACAGTTGTTCGAGAAGAGTTGACCAGCGCAGCCTTCTTCATGGTGCTGCCACTGGCAAGCGCAGGCTCTGAGACGCCTGTTTCCATAGAAGCCGTAGACAGCCACTCCACCTTCCTGTCACCAAGACCGGCGGTCCAAAACTCAACACGGCCAGTTTTAGTATAGGACACTGCGACATCGCGCGCGAATACATCCAAGAACCCAGAGACCATCGGCGCTGATCCAGCCGGGTCCACGGGGATAACGTAGGATAGGTCTCCAGCATCGTCAAGCTCGAATCTGCTGAACTCTTCGATCGAAGGGTCTGGCTGACCGTTGGTGTGTCCATTGGTATGTCCATTGGTATTTCCATTGGTATGTCCGTTCGTCGCGACGCCGTTTACTGCTGCATACTCGTACAGAGGCAGCTCGACCTCCCATACAAGACCTTTCTTCTCAGACGTTATGGTGGCTATATGCGCCACCGACGCTTGCTCGGGGGTTCTTCGAGGCAGGACGAGCAGACACAACGGCTTCCCCGAGATGTCATATGGACACTCAGCAAGCAAAGTCGTTGTGGTATGGCGACAGTCCCAGACAGATATCTTATCATGGTGCAACAACACCACAAAACGCCCTTTCCGGAGTAAGGCGATTCGATGAATGTGATCCTTTGAGCCCATCGTGCTCTGGCGTGTGAACCTGGTCTTCTCAGTGTACAAGGCGTGTTTCCAGATGACGCTCTCCCCTTCTCTGGTCCTCGAGACCACAGCTCTGCCACTATAATTTCTCACCATCTTCACGATGGACGAGGAATGTCCCGACCAGACACATCGCCTCCTTAACCTGTTCGAACTGGCATTTGCATCGAGCAGACGAGCAATATTAGCTTCGTAAAAGTCGATCCTGCCATCGAAAAAGTGCAGGAGAATGTTAAGGTGGCCGCCGGACTTGTTACAGTATGTTTGTATGTCCACGTATGGGGAGGGCTCGGCCGAAGAAAGGAACTTGAAGTCGTTCGACGTGACGTTCTGCACGACCGGGAAGGTCCTGGATCTGTTGACATTCGATTTGGCCTGTGACCTCGATGTCACGTTTTCCATCGCCCAGGCAGACATCTTGCCTCGTCCATCAAAGACGACACACAATTCTGGGTTGCGATTAGCCAGCTCGACAACATTAACCAGTGGCACATCTCCCTTGCCATACTCAGCTGGCCCCTCCTGGACAGCTGTTTCGGTGGCGGCTGAAATATCCCGGCCGTGCACGATGGCAGCCCACTGCAGGTTTGGTCCAGCACCTTCGGCAGCGAAATCGATCTTGCCCCAGAGAGTCAATTGTTGCTGGCTGTGGCTGTCGGAGCCGGTCCATATCCGGAGGACGCTATCCAGGCAGAAAGTGTAGAGCACATCGTCGATGGTCTCGTCGACATGGCGTGGCTTGCGCCATTGGAGGCTCGTCACGGCTTGCGGATGGGGCAGGTACATGAAGTCGAAGTGGACTTCGTCGGACACATAACTGAGTCGTCGCCATACTTTCACCAGTCGGTCGCGGTATCCCACGGATGCAATGTAGGCGGAATCGTAAGACAGGTCGGCGTATTTATTGGGGCTGGCGAGGGCTTTGCGCCAGGTACAGGCTAGGTCGGGGATCGTTTGGTATAGGGTCAACGCGGATCGGGAGACGAGGAGCTCTTCGGAGCTACCCCAAGACAGGGTCATTGCATTTTTGGCATCGCCATCTTGCGGCGCCTCGGTGTCAACGTCTGGGGAGAAAGACGCCTCGAGAGCCCACTTCAGGTCACCATCTCCGTGCACAAACGGTCTGTAGACTCGGACAGTACGCTCCGTGCACACTGCTATCTTTCCGGACACCTCGTCCAAGGCGACAGCCTCTAGAGATTGATCGTCGTCATCGTAGATGGTTTGGAGGAGGGTCTCATGGTCAGAGAGGATGGCGATCGCATTGCCGCTTATGTATGCCTGAGGCTGCCGTCAGTCGTCTTCCCAGGGGTCCAGGAACTGAATGGGGCCATGGCGACTCACGAGAATGCGGCGCGAGTCCCAGAAGCCGGTAGCGAGCGCTTGAAGCCGGGCTTCTGGCTTTCCTGGAAGGACAACCTTCATGCTACCGTCGCAGCACAATTGGGCCGAACATTGCAGAAGACACCATAACACAACCAGAGGGTTGAGAGAGCCAGAGGTAGCAATGGAGCGACTTGTATCTCTTGGTCGATCCTTTGCAGGTCGTTTTCTTCTCTTCAAACGAGGGTACCGAGGTGTCTATCAGGAACGAAAAAGGTTGCGATGAGGTGAGGTTGTAACGCTTCGAAGATCGTGAGCTCCAGGTGTCCGGGCAGCGCGTCACTACTGTGGAACCACATGACAAGGGTACCTGGGTACGTACCATAGTAACTTCCAACGGAACCCCTGTTAGGCTCTGGTGGCCGCTTCGGGGCCGACATACTCGGCAGAGATTCAGATGGACTGCCCTCCGATATCATCGGCCTTTGGGACAGCCTGGGACAGCCTAAACGTCTCGTCTATTTTGCATCCGTCGCTTGCAACGCAACACAACACAACACAACACGACCACCCAGATTCACGCTCTGCTATGTATCGCGACGGCCAAGCTCGGTAGCGACGAACGAACAACAATTGGTCCGCAAAGCAGCAACATGCGCCCGTCATTGTCAGTTGTACCCTACGCGGCCTCGATCTCGGCCTCCACAATCCAGACCCGACACGGTCAGAAGCGTGCTCGAGCCGCCGAACTCCCCTCCCCTCCACGGTCAGATCAGACACCCGAGAAGCCGTCAAAAAGACAGAGGTTGTCTGCAGAGGACGAGGAGAAAAGGGAAGAAGATCAAGCCAGTGCCCTCCGACCGCCGCAGTTTTGGGACAACTTGTCGCGTGTGCCTCTGGTCAAGGCTGCTTTGCGAGAGCTCGACCGAAGATACGAAGAAGAAGACTACGAGGAAGGCTATAAGGAATACCACGGATACCTCATTGAAGACTTTACCCAAACGCCAACACCCGAGCTCTAACGCTTCGCCAGACACGGTGGCCCAGACTTGTCAGACCTTCGCGGTATCGACGAACCTGAGATACCTCGAAGTCAGGCTAAATCAAGAGGCGAGGTTGAAAACCCCACCGTTGTCATCAAGAAGTAGGTCCGGGTCACGGGGTGGTCGAGGCAGTCAAGGCAGTCGTGGCAGCCGTGGCAATCCGGGCAGTCGGGGCGAAAGTGACGCGAAAACTCTCAAGACGAAGAGTTCCAACAGCCCATATGATCTCGCGTTCAAGCAGCATCTAGTCGACTTCAAGATCTACCCTATCAACCACATCCTTCCAAATAACGAGTACCCTGTGCTGCCCGACAACCTGCAAGATCTTATCAATGAAGTCTGCGGGAACGGTCGAGCGTCTTTGGACCCTGAAGCTTTTGGAGCCCAGCAGCACGAGCGCTTTTCAAGAGCATATGTACTGGGCGCTTCGGAAGAAGCGCAGTCGAGGACTTTGGATATGGTTGAAGGAGAGTCGCTGGCAGGCAGCGCCTCTCATGTCAAACGAGGCCCAGTCAAGCTGACCAACTTGCAACCACTGACGCCTGCCAACTTTGTCCCGGGAAACCCAGATCGTGCTTATGGGGCGCGGCCTAAGACATTCGAGAGATCTATCCGTGACCACCTCGGAAAGTTGGTTCTGCCGACCGCAGCCCAGGAGATACTCTGCCCCAACTTCATCGTGCACATTAAAGGAACGGATGGTATACCAAGGGTGGCGGAGATCCAAGCCGTGTACGATGGCGCGCTGGCAGCTCGGGGCATACAAGCACTCTGGGACTTCGGCAGGGAGGGGGACCAACAAGATGAGGAGGAGGAGCAAGAGAAGAAAGCGGCAATGGCTCGGACCCTCACTTGCACATTCGCGGACAGGATTCTCCGGATGTTCGCCGTGGCCCGCCGGCAGCGGGGCCCGGCGGAACTGAAGAGACTGCACGAACAGACGCACTCACCACTGGAAGATGTTGAGTACGTCACGGCTCGACTAGGAACTTGGCTCATGGCTGAGGAACTGGACGGTTTTCATAGGGGCGCCCTGGCTTTTCGCAATGGTCTCGAGTAGGCTCGGAGACAACGTGATGAGGCTGTTACAAGGGCGAACAAACGAGCTCATACGAGTCCGGTGGTCGCGGTTGTTTCTGGCGACAATAGGGATAATGGGGATGATCATCTCGGCCGGGGCCAGACTTTGTCTAGTTCACCCGATCCCATTATGTGAAGTGAGTTTAGAGGTCTTGTCCGGCTGTGGAAGACACTAGGCTAGGAAGCTCTTAAACCGCTTATGCGTTTATGTGGATTTTGCAGTTCTAAGGGAGAAGTACTGTATGTGTTTATTTTGTAGTAGCAACATTAGTATGACTTGCGGGTTACTTTATGGCTATATAGTCATCGCCATAGCCGAATAGCTATATGCGAGTAATGAACCAAAAAAAAACCAAAAAAAAAACCCCCAGGTTAAGGAGGGCGTTAAGTCAAACCCTCTTAGCAAAGAGGATTGGCGAGCGCTTAAGGTAATTCGCGGTCTCCTCGAGGCTACTAATCTTAAAGGCTCTACCACTCTTCTCCAGTAGCAGTCATTTGAGAGATTTGAATGATCAAATTTGGGTGGCAAAACGTTTTTCTCAGCGGAGTCAGCGCTCTCTCGGAGGCCCGTACGGGGCGGGCTAGGCGGCGCTCAAATAGCTCATTTGCACGCCCACGACGTTGTTGCGCCTGTGAAAGAGTGCTGTGCCTGCTGATGAAGCCCATCGCATGATGCGCCGCCATCTGTACGGCGGAATGGTTAGGAAAGAAGTGTGATTGCTCGCGTGATGTAGCCGTGCTTGTTGATCCGGCGGTGACGAGCCCTGGTGGCCCCGTAACCTATTATCTCGCTGAAAATGGAATACCTAAAGGGTTTACCAGGTAATACCTGTCCATTGCATCGCTGGACAATCTGCCCACATTCCCACGCGACCTCGGGACTTCGTTGTCCTCGGCGTGCTGCGCTGCGCCCCGGCGGAAGCTGTACATACCTAGTGGGTGACGTGCCTGTGATTCCCGGACGTTCCTTTTATTCCACTATTCTTTTGTTGTAGAAATTGAATAAGCTCATCGTAGGGCCGATTCCAGATTTGATTACTTGAACGGGAAGACGAAACCACAGGGCCCATCTCTAGCAATACAGTTGACTCTTGAAATCATTTCTCAGCTTTACATAATGATAGACTGGAGAATGCGCCTGTGTATGAAATCTAGGAAACCGGAACCCGATGTGAAGCCGGCCGGACAGCTGCCCCAGGCACCTGAGCTCAAAGCCTGAAATATACCTAATACAATTATATACACGAGATGATTTCAGGAGCGTTCGACAGGACCAGGCGGGCAGCGATAGTGACGGCACCAGTGACGATCAGAGCGAACAGTCAGCATCCAGCGCCGTGTTGGATCTCAACACAGGCGACCTCGGCCAGCAAATAGATTCTGAGGCTTGGGCTGCAAATGTTAGGACATCATCATACGATGCTAAGAAGCTGGAGCTGGGCCTCGACCTTGAGACAAGACGGGAACAGGTCAGGGATCCAACTCAGTGACAGGCAAGCCTCGCCCGAATTAATGCTTCTGCGGTACCATAGTAAAGGTAAGGGCAGCTGGGAGAGCTGGGTTCAAGCTTTTTCAACAGTTCGAGAGTGTGAAAGGTTGCATGTCTGGCAAGAAGCCCAGAGATTATGGATAAGGCAGGTCACCGCATCACAGCTAGTACACCTGAAGAAAAAAACATCTTTAAGCATGAATTTCTGTTGTGAATACTTACGGGCTTCCTTTTTTCCCTTGTCGTTAATATCAAATGTTATGAAGGTGTTAATGATTTTCGCGATATTATGTCTTTGTAGAAAGAACAGATCATAATAGGCAGGGGAGGCGTTTCTATTCGTACATGTGAGCCCATCGGCCTCGCCTCTTTATATAGTATGTACATGTAGTCTGATATTCGCCAGCCAGGCGAGCTCTAACCACCAAGTTCAGCCTATCAAGAGGCATTCGGGTTTGACGGAGGAAGCCCCTTGCTGCTCCCATTCACAGCAACACCGCCCGTCGCATAATAATGCGCAGCAGCCGTCAAGTTCGTATCATGGTTACTGCTCAAATCCAGGGCAACAGTGATCCACGCCAGCAGCCCGTCCTCCACATTGTCGGTCAGCTGCACGTACTCCACGAACGGATCATAATCCGTCGTTGCCTCCTCGAGCATCCAGCCGTCGACCTCCCACGTGGTGAAGTTGATAGTGTTGGTGTTGTACGGATAAGTCGCCTCGATGGTCTGCACAAGGGAGTCATCAAAGTACAGCTGGCCAATGTGCAGCGTCGTGCCGGCGGTGTAGGTGTTGTTCGGCTGGACGGTGTAGTTGGTCTGCACGACCAAGTGCAGATGCGTCACGCGGTCGTCGTAGTGCCCCGGGAAGAGCGTGTCGAAGGCCGTCACACCCTCGTCGTCGGCGGCCTGCACTCCGCGGAGGAAGGTCGAGTTCAGCCCGCCCTCGCCCTCGGAGGTGTCTATGCCCGAGTACACGCCTGTGCTGTTGCAGTCTACCGCGTGTTAGCAGCGTGCTGCAAGGATGAGTCCTGGGAGCGTCGCCAAATGGACAACAAAGATAGGTAAGGCTATGCATAGATGATAATCACTCACGCCAAATGTCGGCCAGGACTTCGGTCGCGGCCTCGCACGTGTTCATGTCCACGAACTGCAGCTCGAGGTGCATGGGCACACCGGCTTGGCCCTCGGTGATTTCGGAGCGGAAAGACTCTCCCGTAACATAGTAGGGCCCAATGGTGGTCTCGGGGACCAGCGCGCAGGTGTTGTTGCTGCCGAAGATGGTATCTTCGGGTGTCTCGAGCGTGTAGCCCGTCGAGGATACGTTGTGGCTCTCTGATGCATATTGTGCGAGCGATGTCAGGTCTCTTTTTTGGTGGGCCATAGGCTCTGTTGCGTGTCAGCCAACGAACTATTGGACGATGTTGATCCCTTTGATTACTGCAAGGGGACAGAGAGGCTTACTGTGTGTCAAGCCGCGCTTTTCCCTAAGTTCTATAGCCTTAGCCGCTCGGCGAGCAGCGGTGCGCTCCTTCAAGGCGAGTGCCTGGGGCGAGTTACTGCATTGAGAGAGGGCTCGGGAGGCATGCGCATGCTGTGTATTACGCTGAGACATCTCCCGCTTGATAGCCTCGACGTTCTCACCCGGATGGGCGAGGACAGCCAACGGCATCGCCAGAGTGGCAGCTAGGGTCTGGAAATTGACCATGTTGACTTGTGGGCAGAAGGAAGGCAACTCGGGCTTAGAAGACGCAGAGAGGGCATGAGAAGAAGAGCTGTGTTCGAATTCCTCCGAAAAAGTTGGGATAATACCTATTATTTCTACTAATGGCCCTCCCCCCCCCTTCCACTCAGGATAGGATCCATGGTCGTGGGAACTTTTATCTTCCCCTGGAAACCTCTATAGGGAGACTGACGCCTGCGAACCCACAAGTCAGGGACATAGTGGATATTTCGGGATATCCCATGGATTCTGACAAACAAATTGACCAATAAACGAAACATGTTTTCTAAGCCTGTTTCTCGATCCAGAAGGAGGCCCTGAGGCTCGGTCGGGATGTGGGGAGGATACCTGGGCAGTTACGCGTCTGCCGTTGCGTACACTGCAAAGCAGGTCCACTTGGGTTACGACAAGCGAATAAGCATAGCATGCTAGCCCTTGTAATTTGCCGCTGTGTTCGTTGCCGCATGCGCCTCCCTGTGCACTCGAAAACCTCGTGCGGGAAGAAGTGGTGATGCTTGTAATGGTTATAATGCGACAGTGATACTACGTGTGTAGGGTACGAGACTCATGCACGTGCTTTGGCGTTTTCTCTTGTAGGCAGATGGACGTTTTTCAGAAGCTGCTCAGAAGGGCTGGGGGCGACCATTCTCGCTGTACGAGCTCTCCAAGAGTTAGGATCCCAGCCTTGATCTGTGCCTCAAGCTTTTCAACGTTCGACCAGATCACCATCTCATCAGCACAGTGGTAATTGCAATTTGGCTCCTTGCACAATGTACTCATAACCAGTTGGACTGGCGGTTCGCTGGCAGTGTTTTATGCACGATGTTGATTGATGAAAAAGAGGCAGGTGTGCGGGTCGGGCCGGCCCGTGATGCTCGTCGTCGGTATCGTACCGACTCACCGCCCGGCAGTAGGTCATGGTGGGGCCGTTTCGACACCATTCAAAATGTAAAATGGTGGAAGACTTCAACTAAAAGTCAGATCCGAGAAAACACGAATGAGGTCCTCATTGCCTGGTAGTCTTTGGGATGTCTCCGGGTTACACTGCGGGCTCAGCTGCCATACCGGAAAGCCACGAAACGAGCATGTGGCAATAGTGTCTTGCAACCAGGCTGTGAGTAAAGGTCGCCACGGCGTCGTCGAGGGGCTCAAGGATGATCTCTCGTCGTGCTATCCATGTCGTCATTGACAGCTAGGTGAGGCGATTGGCTCGTCATGAGCCTTTTCGAGTCAGCATCCGCGAAGCTGACGAGGGAGAATGCCATGACGACAAGACCAAGCGGGTCGCCCGAGACCTACTGGGGGACAGAGTCCTGAACCATGCACGGTCGAGAGCTGCCACTATACCAAGCGCTTTTATCGCTTCTCCGTTGTGAAGTCCACATGCGCCGTGGGAGAGTCCAAAAACGCGGTAAGCTTTTGCTAGAGCTTGATGAGGACATCGGAGCTTTCCCAGGAGTTCCTGTCCCTTTCCACATGCTTATGCAGCAGGTCTAAACTGGAGAAAGCACCGATGTCAGACACATACCTACTAATTTATGAACAGCCCCAAGCATGGAATGCCGAGAACAGCATTGGATATTGCGTCGCTGAGGACTTGCATTTTGCTTTCTTTTGTCTATATGCTCGGCTAGTGTGTTCCTATACAAGTCTAAGAGTGGTGATTCTTCTCCGAGAGTCTCTTCACGGCGGCGTACCCATCTGCACCGACGTTCTGGTGATGCTGCCTTGCGCAGAAATCAGCCAACCTGCCGCGCTGCCCTCTGTGGCTGGTCGTAGTCATGATACCCTTCGAACTGGGCGGATTGTAGCTAATACGCACATGAGATCGGCCACCATCTGAAGTGCATGAACGGAGTGCCTTTGTAGCCTGGCCCGTCTATTCCTCACACTGCTTGACATCCCATGTGTCCGTGAGATCATGATGCCGTCGGGAATCCCGAGATGTTCCCATTGTTGTCGTACTTCGCCTCTGTCTCTTCGTCAGCTTCACACTCCCACCCAGACTTCGGAAGAACAAGGACTCACTGAAGAACGTATAACTCAGCGTGACGGTCTCCACCCCCCTCATGTTCACATCCGTCAACAAATCCGGATCCAGATAAAAGAACACTGGCATATCCACCGTCTCGCCCGCGTTCAACCTCTGCTCCTCGAAGCAGAAGCACTGGATCTTGCTGAAATACGGCGCCACCTGCGCGGGCGTGACGCTGTACGTCGCGACCCCGATGATGTCCTGGTCCCCAAAGTTGGTCGCCGTGTAGAATGCCAGCGCCGTCTCCCCGGGGAGCACGCGCACCTCGCGCTGCTGCGGGGTGAACTTCCACGGCAGCACGTCCGACACGGACGCGTTGAAGGTGACGCGGATACGCTTGGCGTCCTCGACGGGCTTCAGCCGGCTGGCGAGGTCGTCGTCCGAGCCGGTGCCGCCGTGGCTCGGCGCGCGCACGGGTTGCCCGCCCCAGCCGGTGGTTTGGCAGATCTGGGGNNGGGGGGTAAGGGTCAGCGTCGGGGTCCATGTGGTGGCTGGGGCAGTAGGGGTAGGAGCCGGGCGAACTGACCATTTTGTACATGGGCACAGAGCCGTAGGAGAGCGCCACCGTGCCGAGGATGATGCTCAGCGTGTAGAACCTACCTCCGCATCAGCCCACGAGTCCACCACACAGCAAGACCTGACCTTCCTTCCTCTTGTCCACATACATCGTAGTCCTGTTCCTCCTTCTGTACACCTCCCTCGCCTGCTCCATGCTCGGGGGCACATGCACCTTCCTCGTCGCAGAGCCACTGGTCGTCTCGGAGGCATAGGTTCGGAAGGTCCAGCTCGGTGGTGGGGTGTTAGCTCGCAGAGTTCGGCAGATTGGGCGCGGCAACGCCATCGCCAAGCCTCGCAGCCTCCATGCTGTGCTTGGGAGGCTGTACATGGTTTTTCATAACATTGTGGGAGGAAGTGAGGTGGTTGGTCGTGAGGTGGCGCGATCTAACCTCGGTGCGCGAGCGAGGAAAACCCACTACAGCCTGGATATGACCCTAACCCTCTATAGTAAGGTAGTGATGTTCATTTACTACCTGTAAAAGCAGTGGCATGATAAGTTAGACGCCGTTTGTTTCTCAGTCGTTACTCTCACAATTATGCCCAGCCTCTGAATCACCGCTTCTTCTCCTTCATAGGCAGATGTTCCTTGACTTGCCCGACCACCACCGTCCAGGCACTCTGCCCTGCCGCACTTAGGCCACCCACGATCCTCTCCATCGGCACCACCATGAACACCTGGATGACGAGGATGAACAACCTTAGAAGATAGTCACCAATCCCCAGCACCGGCATCCGCCCTCGGCTGTACGTCGAATCTACAAAGTCGAACGGCAGCTTCGCGCCCAGGTGATCCCTCGCAACTGACAGCCCAGAACTAAACCCATCCTCATGGAAGCCATACTTTGTCCAGGCACCGCAGTAACTGATGCCCCTGCGATTTTGAATTTTGGAGAGCTCGCCCTGCGCGCGAACGCTGTCCGCAGTGTATAGCGGGTGCTCGTACTCGTACCTACCCTGCACTGTCTTCGGATCGGGCTCGTGCAGCGGGTTCAGGGTGACAAGCACGTCGCCGAAGGGCTCACGGGGTATGTGTTGTAGGATGTTCATGTTGTAGGTCAGCGAGACCTGGTCGATGTTCGACTTACCCGTCTCGGGCGAGGTGAGAGTCAGGTAGTTCCAGCTGGTCCAAGCCTTGCGGTTCGCAGGTAGGTGCGCGGGATCCGAGTGCAATACGGCCGTGTTCTTCGACGTCTCGAAGTTCCGGAGGACTTGACATTCTTCATTTGTGGCCGAAGATTCGATGATCTTCCAAGCTTGGTCACCATGGGTTGCGAGGATGACATGGTCGTAGACAGCACTTGATCCACTATCCAGATGAAGCCGGACTTGGCCATTCTCTTCGTTTGAGATCTTCGTGACCTTTGTGCCGAGGAACAAGTGGTTCGGTGGGAAGCCCCTCATCACAGCGTCAATGTAAGCCTGGGAGCCATCTGTGATCGTAAGCCACGAGGGCCTAGCGGCGACCGTGGAGAGGAGGTGGTGGTTCCATCTGAGATGTGTGAGTTACACAACATATATGGACGTCATCCGCATAGATGTCGGCACTTACAAGAAGCGCACGAGAGTAACAGCGGGAAATTCCAATGTGCAGCTGTCAGGCTTCGTACTCCACACCGCCGCCGTCATGGGGATGAGGTAGTCGTCGCGGAAGGCATCTGAGTACCCCTCCCTCTCGAGGTACCGCCCGATGGATTCCTCGGCCCTTGAGGATTCTCGCCTGGCAGAACTGCGCCCATTGCCATTAACATGATGAGTAGCACGTTCCGCATCGTCCTCGACCAGTAAGTCCAATGCGAATTGGTTGAACCGAACAATATCGAATATCATGCGCCACATCCTTGGTGAGAAGACGCGCTTCCGCTGGCAGAAGATGGAGTCGAGACTCGTGCCAGCCCACTCAAACACTCCATGATCACGAGACACGCCGAAAGTCATGTCGGTAGGTACCGTAGGCACGTTCACCTTTTCAAGAAACTTGATGAAGTTCGCTGCGGCCATGTCAGCCTGGGCCTCGTGCCTGAAGAGAGAGGGTTCATCCCACGATATGTGGCCTCGTTCATGACGATGAAGCCAGTGTCGACCTGGGTCTTGTACTTCCCCCGAGTCCATTCCACGGTATTCGTATGGCCACCTAGGCGATCTGCTGCCTCGTACATGTAGACATCATGATGAGTCCGGTTGAGGGCCCAAATAGCGGCGATGCCGGCGCAGCCACTGCCCACGATGGCCACCTTTTTCCTGGGATGCGAGTTAACCAGTCGGTTCATTGAGAGTTGGTTTGAAAACAAGAATTCAGAATGGAACATCCAATATGCTGAAGGGACGGTGCTTTCGGCCCGTGAAGGGTCGGTCAGATCACAGGACGGCTGGAGAGGCAGACCTAGTCACACTCGAGGAGAGTGACGGGTGTGCTGGTTGTCCGACTCGGTTGCAAGTTCACAAGTAGAGAGACCCAGAGCGCATTCTGTTCAACAGAAGCCAGAGATCACAGCCATCCCATAACAATGCCCATGATTCTGGAAAGCGATCTCGAGACGCATGGACCGGACGATTAAAACAGCCGCAGTAAACAATACTCGGAGCGATGGCAGTCGCAGTCGTGGACGCTAGTAACCCCGAGACCAGCTGACTGTGGTATGCGGCGGCGCGTGGTCATGCTTGGAGATCGAGCATGTGAGATCGGAGGGAGCGACTACTTACTCTGCAGCCATCTTGCAGTTCCGCGTTGGCTTTACTTTTGACGGATGGACTGGCGCGGCGGTGCAACCCTTGGTGACCGGCAGTGATGGTTCGGAAGCAAATGGCCTACAGAGCAACGGCCAAAAAAAAGGGGGGGGGGAGAGGGCAACAACAACTATGAGGCTGAATGGAATGTTGTTGAAATTGTGAACTATGTAGAATGGACGAGAGAGCTATGAGCTAATTGACCCGCGACGAGGGAACCGGGAAGGCATGGCGGGGCAATACCAGACGAAGTTTTAAGTCGAGGCAAGCGCATCTGCTGGAACATCGCTAGCTACAGAGCCGCTCATGGATGGCACGAGCGGGCTTCATATCTCGTAGAAGACGATCCAAGTATCAGGAACAAGCTGTCCATGGCACATTGCCATTTCTCCTGTCGCAAGGTCACTGTCCTGTTGTTAGACGATCGCCGGCTTCGGTGCCATCTCATCTTCGGCGGATCTGCACGCCCTCATCACATCCTTCTTCCTACTGGCCATGAAGTTGGCACCAGCAATTTGAATATGCGTGCTTCCACTGGCCCCATCGTCTAACGCGACCACCTCAAATGCATCCTCGACAAGGTCGGTCATGGCCACGTAGAAATGTCGAGACCCAACGGGATCGAATACTCTGGTACTCAAAAGAGAGACAGTATCCAATTCTTAGGAGCGCCGAAATTACTCTGCCCGGTTCATATCAACTCGACGCCCACGGCTCCGAAGAGTTCAGCGGCGAGCCTTTTTTCTGCATCGGGGGAAATCAACTTTGAAGAAGGAAAGAGAAGAAGCACAGAACGAAGAATTTTGGCGGTGCGAAGATATTTTGTCCGCGAATTCTAAGCCAAGAGCTGATTGGCCAGTCTTGGCGGGATGTGGAGCCGATTATGTAATACTTTGCTGCTATGATTTGGCAGACTTGTTGAGTTATTCTTGGAGCAACCTGGAACTCCTGAAAGCTTGAGCCACCTTCGTTCATCGCTGACACTGACGACAACCCCCAATTTTGCTGTCTGGAGCGCAGCAATAACCACCCACCAACACCGCCATCATGGCTCCCACACGCGATACTCCGTTCCGCTCTGCGGACATGAGTATGGTGCAGCTTTACATTTCTAATGAGATCGGCAGAGAAGTCGTCAACGCTCTCGGAGAGCTTGGCTTGGTCCAGTTCAGAGACGTGAGTCTCCCTGCTCGTGCCTCCACCTGTCGCTCGGCCACCACTGCACGAGATGCCTGATAACTAACTGGACCGGAATGCAGTTGAATGGGGAAGTTAGTGCTTTCCAGCGAACCTTCACCCAGGAGATCCGCCGCCTCGACAACGTCGAACGCCAGCTGCGCTACTTCTACGCTCAGATGGAGAAGACTAGCATTCCCCTGAGGAAGCTCGACCTCGACGTCGACACCCTTGCCGCGCCCACCACGACCGAGATCGACGAGCTCGCCGAGCGGAGCCAAGGCCTCGAGAACCGCATCTTCCAGCTGAACGACAGCTACGAGACCCTCAAGAAGCGCGAGGTCGAGCTGACCGAGTGGCGATGGGTCCTGCGCGAAGCCGGTGGCTTCTTTGACCGGGCCCATGGCAGCGTCGAGGAGATCCGACAGTCGATCGACGATGACGATGCGCCACTTCTCCAGGATGTTGAGCAGCACAACTCTGCTCCGGATGTGGACCGCTCATTCTCCGTGATGAACATTGGCTTTGTTGCTGGTGTGATCCCGCGGGACCGAGTCGCTGCCTTCGAGCGCATCTTGTGGCGTACGCTCCGCGGCAACTTGTACATGAACCAGTCGGAGATTCCGGAACCTCTGATCAATCCCAGTAACAACGAGCCGGTCAACAAGAACGTTTTCGTCATCTTCGCTCACGGAAAGGAGATCTTGGCCAAGATCAGGAAGATTTCCGAGTCGATGGGCGCCGAGGTATACAATGTCGATGAGAACAGCGACTTGAGGAGGGATCAGATCCACGAGGTCAACGCTCGGCTGAATGATGTTCAGAACGTCCTCCGAAACACTCAGCAGACTCTGGAGGCTGAGCTGACCCAGATCTCGCGATCTCTGTCGGCTTGGATGGTTCTCATCAGCAAGGAGAAGTCGGTCTTCAACACACTGAACTTGTTTTCCTACGACAGAGCCCGTCGCACTCTGATTGCTGAGGGCTGGTGTCCGACACACGACCTGTCGCTCATTAGATCCACGTTGCAGGATGTGAACAACCGAGCTGGGCTTTCCGTCCCCTCCATCATCAACGTCATCCACACCAACAAGACTCCCCCGACCTACTTGAAGACCAACAAGTTCACCGAGGCATTCCAAACCATCGTCAACGCCTATGGTACTGCCACATACCGGGAAGTCAACCCGGCCATCCCTGTCATTGTCACCTTCCCGTTCCTCTTTGCTGTCATGTTCGGAGATTTTGGTCACGCCTGTATCATGCTTGCCGCTGCCCTGGCCATGATCTACTGGGAGAAACCACTCAAGAAGGTCACCTTTGAGCTGTTTGCTATGGTCTACTACGGGCGTTACATCGCTCTCGTCATGGCTGTTTTCTCGGTATTCACTGGTCTCATCTACAACGATGTCTTCTCGAAATCCATGACCCTCTTCCCAAGTCAATGGGAGTGGGACCCTCCGGAGAACTACGTGGAGGGAACCCAGATTAGTGCCAAGCTCAAGGGCGATTACCGCTACCCATTTGGTCTAGATTGGATATGGCACGGCACCGACAACGATCTTCTTTTCTCGAACAGTTTCAAGATGAAGATGAGTATCATCCTCGGTTGGGCTCACATGACGTACTCGCTCTGCTTCGGTTACATTAACGCAAGGTACTTCAAGAGGCCCGTCGACATCTACGGAAACTTCATTCCTGGCATGATCTTCTTCCAGTCCATCTTTGGCTACCTGGTTGTCTGCATCATCTACAAGTGGTCGGTCGATTGGCTTGCGATCGGCAAACAGCCCCCTGGTCTCTTGAACATGTTGATATACATGTTCTTGCAGCCTGGCACTCTTGATGAGCAACTGTATCCTGGGCAAGCCGGCGTTCAGGTATTTTTGCTGCTTCTGGCGTTGGCACAAGTTCCTGTCCTCCTTTTCTTGAAGCCCTTCTGGCTCCGGTGGGAGCACAACCAGGCTCGTGCCAAGGGCTACCGTGGCCTGGGCGAAACCTCCCGTGTCAGTGCCCTAGACGGCGACGATGAGGACGACAACGGTCACGCTATTGATGGCCGGCAGAGCATCAATAGCGACGATGAAGGCGTTGCAATGCTCACCCAGAACATCGACGAGGAGGGCCACGAAGAGTTTGAGTTCAGCGAAGTCATGATTCACCAAGTTATTCATACTATCGGTAAGTTCAGATCTAGGCAAGCATGCTGGACGTTGGCGCTAACCCTGTACAGAATTCTGCTTGAACTGCGTCTCTCACACGGCTTCGTATCTCCGTCTCTGGGCTTTGTCTCTGGCCCATCAACAGCTCAGTGCCGTGCTTTGGAGCATGACCCTCGACCCTGCGTTGAATATGACGGGAGTCGCCGGCGTTATTGCACTCGTCATCTTCTTCACGGCATTCCTCGTTCTCAGTGTAATTATTCTCATCATCATGGAGGGTGTGTCTGCTATGCTGCACTCGCTTCGTCTGGCGTGGGTCGAATCGTTCTCCAAGTTCGCTGAGTTCAATGGTTGGCCATTTGCTCCGTTCTCCTTCAAGATCCAGCTGGAGGAGAGTGAAGAGTTGAAGGAGTATCTGGGTTGATTTTGTTCTTGATTATGCTTCGAGTGTATAATAGATTGTACTATTCAGCATAGTAGCTTCCACCGACCAGGGCAACAATAAGCACGCTGTGTCTGAAAAATCCGCGAATTTCTACCTACGAACAACGTATTGAGTGTTAATTCCGAGACCGTCCACTGCGAGACGGTCTGTATCCACCGGAGATATGGAGTTAAATGCCGGTGGTGCTACTTGTAGCTTACTAATACAACGTTCCTGTCGGCTCCTCCGACCGAAAGCACCAGCTCCTCGACCTCCAGTCTTCAATGCAAATACCATCTTCGTCTCATCCTGAGTCAGGCAACTTGCATTTACACAGTGTAAAGCACAATGCCCTCTCAAGATGAACCCTCGCCCATCTCATCTTCCTCCTCCAAGGAAAACAGCGTCACCCACCATGAAGCCCCCTCATCATCAGCAGCAGCAAGACAGCCGCCCCGCAAGCGCAGACGCATCATCATCTCGTGCACAGAATGCCACAGGCGCAAGCAGAAATGTGACCGCAGCCTACCTTGCAGCAACTGCGTGTCGCGAAACAAGCAGGACTCATGCCGCTATGAGACCGGCGCGCCAACGGTGAAGGCTGCACAGGCGGAGCCGGAGCCGGGGGTTCCAAAGCGTCCCGCGCGTGTGAGCAAGTACGACCGTGATCCGCGGCTCACGGCGGCGGCGGCGGCGGCAGCAGCAGCAGCAGCAGCAGCAACAGCAGCGACGGCGGTGCATGAGGGAGGAAGCGGGAGTCCTGGCGCCGGGAGCGGCAGCGTGGAAGAGAACACCAACTTCGGATACTCGGCGACGGGGGCGTCCACGCTGGGGTTTCTGAAGAGGATTGATGATGGGGAGCAGTCGTTGTCGAGTCTCGCAATGGGGCGAGAGAGTACGGCGTATTTTGGGACGCGGGAGAGGTATAAGAGTCTGGTGCGGCAACTGCCGGCGAGGCCGTATATTGAGAAGTTGGTGGATATTTATTTCAAAGACTTTAATTGGCATTACAACGTGAGTATGCAAAGACCCCTTCGATGAACGAAGACAGCTGACTGGGATCCAAAGGGTGTCGATCGATATGTCGTTGACAGGCAGATGGAGGAGTGGTACAGCCTGCCGTTCCATGTGCTGAACACCGATGGTCCGCAGGCTTTCCCGCCGGACTTGCGAGCTTTCCCAGCTCTCGTTTTTCAGATTGTCGGCACCGGCCTGTTGATGCTGGGCCCCGGATCGGATCCGACGTTTGACTCGCTCAAGTATAATTCAAGTATGACTTTCGAGGACCTGGCGACTGATTATTCCGAGTCTGGCGTGGCTCTCCTGGCCCTACTAGGGAAGAGGCAGGTGTCTCATACCGCTGTGATCGCCGGCTGGATGAGGGCTGGTTTCCTCAAATACTGTGGCCTGGTGACCGAATCATGGCACGCTACTGGCGCGGCTATCCGTGATGCTCAGGAGGCTGGGCTTCATCGCGACAACCTCGATCCCAAGCCAAAGAGCGACAGCTTGGAAGACATCCTCGAGAATCAATGGGAGATCCAGCGGCGGCGGAAGACTTGGTGTATTCTGGTGACCTGGGACATCCACACGGGAATGGTGCTCGGTCGCCCGATCAGTGTCGACACCAGCGTTCAGTACACCCTACCTGTGGACGCACCCACTCCCAAGGATCCGTCTCGAACACCAGTTATGCAGCGCACAGAGGACAAGCCACCATCTCTCGTGACGCGAACATTATACGTCTACCATATCTGCATGGCGTTGAAGGACGTCGTGGAGCTTGAGAAGGAAGGACCGTGTCCGAAAGACTTCTCCAAGGTGGACAGGCTGCATGAGAAGATGCTGGAACTTGATGCGCAGACGCCGGCTTATTTCCGAAAGCAAAATCCGGATACGCGGTACGACGATTTGCCCGAATACTTTTGGATCCCCTTGGTGCGGTCGCAACTGCACCCACTGATCTGGTTCAGTTTCATGGCGCTGCACAGGCCGTACATATTTACGCGGCCGCATAGTAGAAGGGAGGCGCTTAAGGCGAGCTTCAAGATGCTGGAGGCGCAGAGGGATAATTTTGCGAGTATGGATCCGAGGCATCACAAGACGTGAGTGTTTTCATTCGTCGTATGTCTAAGACTCTGTGTGTTACCCACTGACAAAATGCGGACTTCAGGTTCCAACTCTTCTTCGGCACGTTCGATGCTGTCGTTCTCACTGCCTCTATCTTCATCCTCTTCCCAAAGGACAACGCGGAATATGTCTCTGTAGCCCTTCAGCACTTTCAATGGGCCGTTGAGCGCTTCGATGCCATGTCCGAGCGGAATCGCCTTGCAGCAGCTGCGAGGGGTGTACTGCGCGCCATCCACGTGCGTCTCAAGAAAGCCCTAGGAGTCAGCTGGAACTCGTGCACCATTTCCGCTGGGCTTTCAGCCCCGGTACCGTCAGTGTTGGGTGCCAGCAAGGAAACGCCGGCGTCAACCACCTCCGCGAGCTCAAATCCCGAAACTCAGAACGCAGCAGTCAGTGGGTCGCCTTCCTTCACCACATCCGACAGCAGCGGCACCCGTAACAACTCAAGTACCTTCACGCCCCCGAGCGGCGAGTCTTCGCTAGCCGCGAGCGAGCAGTATTTCGGAGCGCCGCCAATCGATCCCAGCCTGTCCGAGGTGACGCCGAGTGACTGGACGCTGCCGGAGGGATTCGACTGGGGTTCGATCCAGCCTGTCTATGCAATGGCGGATGTTGCATATAACGATCTTATGGGGATTAGCAGCAATGGGGTAGAGACTGTGACGGGCACGTCGATGCTGAATTGGGCTGGGGGGACGCCGTCGTTGAATAATGCACCTGGTGTGTCGAGCATACCAGCAGGGGGTGGAGGGGACGAGCAGGGCTGGTCATTTGGAGGGGATTTCGGCAATGACAGTGTTTGGAGTGTGTTGAATCAGTACCCGGCTGAGTTTTGAGGATACACGCATACAACGTGGTCCATTCAGAATGATAGGTATACACGACAGTGTTCACCTCGCTTTGTATCATGGAACCAGAGCTCGTACCGGACTCCACAACCGCTTGCCGGACTCCGGCCAAGGTTCCATCATCAACGGACCCCAGCGGCTTTGACGTTTAGTCGTCTCCGTATTGGTCTCAGCGATCTGATGGGCCGTATAAACATTAACGAACCCATGCTCAAACTGCGCGTGGCTGGCGCCAAAAGCGGACTACCTAATCGGATTGGGGTTAGGGTTACGAGCACTATGCCTGTTGTGGTGGGGCACCATAGTATACCGTGATTCCCGTCCTCACCCACCTCGCAGCACACTCATCGATGCGTAATGCAAGTGGGTGCCGCAACATCACGGGCTCGCTGGCTGCTTCTGAGCGACATCCACTTCCGGCCACACGACCTCGACCGCATCGATCTCACCGCACAATGGATCGCGTCCCTGCCGCAGAGGCACAACATCAGCCGCGCCGTGATTTGCGGCGATCTGCTCACCAGCCGCACCACGCAGTCCACGCACGTCCTGTCAGCCTGCTACCGCTTCCTCGGCGCGCTCAGTGATGCCGTGCCACGCGTCAACATCCTGCTGGGGAACCATGACCTGGCCTACAAGCGCGACTACACTACCTCGGCCCTGGACGCGCTGCTGATGCGACGGCTGGCGCCCTTCGTGAGCTTGCATGCCGAGGTTGCAAGCGAGGTATGGGATGGCAGGAGGGTGCTTGTGCTTCCGTTTCGTGAGGAGCAGCACGAGCTGACGGACGCTGTTGCGGGTCTCGATGCCCGGGATGCGCACGAGACGGTGGGCTTTGCGCATCTTGCCATCCATAGGGCGGTGACGCAGCGGTATGTCGTCAGACCAGATGGAGGCCAGAGGGGGCGGCCCGTGACCTATCCAGGCTTGACGGGCCCGGCACCCTTCTCTGCGCTCGCTAGGACATTTACGGGCCATTTCCACAGCCCCCAGACCATCATCCAGCCTGCCAAAAGAGGGCTACCGCCAGACGCGGGCGGCCATCTCCAGGGGAGCATCACCTACCTGGGATCGCCACTTCAGCTGACGTGGGCGGATCTGTACGACGAACAGCGAGGGGTCGTCCTGCTCGACCCGGAGACGCTGGAACATAAGTTGATCGTGAGCCCTCACGCTGTGGGCTTCGTCACGGCCGACGTAACGCAGGTGCTCCAAGATGGTGTTGACTCGGGCGCAGTTGCTGGCAAGCACGTCATGCTTCTGGGCGAACGGACACAACACCAACACGTCGACGCGCGTGACAGACTCCTCTCACTTGGGGCTCGGAGCGTGCGTAACTGGAGTCCTATGGCACCCGTCCAGCATTCACATGACCGCAGTCCCTCTCTCGGTTTCGGGGCGACTGTCCCGGCCAGCGATATCAAGACAAAAACTCTGCCTATGCCAACTGAACAGGCACAGTCTACCGACGAGCCAAGTGGAGATCTAGACCATGCGGCTGTTGAGGAGGAGGCACAGGAGCCTCTTTCTCAGCCCGTCCAACAGATTGACTTCGTCAAACACGCACAGGACTACGTTGATTCCCTCGAGCTCGATCCGTCTCTCGACCATCGGCGTGGTGAGCTGATCCGTGTCGGGAGTGCTATCATCCGATCCTCCAACGGTGCTGACCTCGACATGAAATACACGGACCTCACAGATCTGGCGGCATCTCCGATGGTAGAGACAGCGACCCAGCCACCAAATGAAGCAGAGACGAAACATGTCTTCGTGGCTCAACCTCACACTTTGACTATGACTAATTTTCTCGGTGTACAAGAGACGCTTACCCTGGACTTCCACAAGTTGCCTCGCGGGCTGGCTTTTGTCGTGGGGAGTAACGGTGCTGGAAAAAGCACGCTGCTTGAGGCCATGGTCTGGTGCCAGTTCGGGCACTGCGTACGCGGCGGCCTGGCTGTGGGCGATGTTGTCAACGACGTAGTCGGCGCAAACTGTCGCGTCAGTCTCACATTCAAAAACGGGTACTCTTTGACACGATACCGCAAGGACAAAAAGTTTGGGAACCGAGTGATTGTCTCGTTCAATGGCGAGGAGCAGACACAGTTCGAGAGGGCCGACAGCCGTACCACGCAGGCGGCCATCGATGAGTTACTGGGCATCGACTACGATACGTATATAAGGACGGTTGTGCTGGGCCACGAGAGCGCAGCTGGCTTTCTGAACTCGACAGCTACGCAGCGCAGAGACTTGATCGAGTCGTGGCTTGGGCTCTCCGCGTTGGATGACTACGCAATTCTCTCACGGCGGATGCTAAAGGACGTTGACACGGACATGGCGAAGGTGCAGAGCGAGCGTGAGGGCGTCGAACAGACTTTGCGACACATTGCTGGACGAGTTGCCGACTTTGAAAACAAAAGGCAACAACTAACGAGCGAAGCCACGGAAGCGGCCAAGCTTCTGGAGAGAGCAGAGAAAGAACAACAGCGCACAAAGGGAGATGAGAATCAAAGGCTACATAAACTACGCCAACAGCTGGAGTCAGACAATTGCGACACCATCGGACCGGCATTGTCTGAGCTGCAGGAGCAAATCAAGGGCGCCCAGGAAGATGTGGATACGCTGACAATGCGGTCTCGATTCGCCGAGCTTCGCATCGCTTATGGACACGAGCAATCACTTCAGGAAAGCAAGTTGAGAGTTATCCAACACGAGTTGTGGCATCGTCGACCTGCTCCTGCGCGCCTCGTTAGCCTGAAACCGGCTCCTGATAGGAAGCGGCGCTTTCTAAATGGCACCATCGCTAAGCTAGATCGTGTCCTGCACTGGCTCCAGTCTTACACAGAAAAAGGTGGTGCCTTGGACCCAAGACTATCTGGCTTCGGGAGGGCTTGGAGCCTGACGCGAACGCGTGTGATAGCGTTCTGTGTTGCTCGCGTAGAACACGTAGCACACGTGCTCAAAGTCTTTAAGAGGGTTATGGAAGAAACAAAGCAGCGAGACCATCACCAGGCTGATATCGAAAAGGCTCAGGAAGAAACCGTCGATAAGGAACAAGAGTTTCACGCATTGACGAGCACAAGCCTTGATCAACGTCTGGCGCAACGATACGGCGTTGATGAGCAGTACGTGCACCAAGTCATCAACGATATGACAGTCGAAGAGGCCCAAGGCGTGCAGTCACAATTTTCCGCCGCCGTGAGCCATCTCTCCCGCCTTATGACTCACCAAGCCGATCTGCAACGACAGCAGGCCTCGCAACAGCGCCAGCGAGACGCTGCCCTGCAGCGTCTTCAAAATCTGGAAAGAGCCCAAGAAAAGGCCGCCAGAGACCTCGAATCGAAAAAGGCCAGCCTCCGACATGCCGTGACCACCAAGCAGAATGACGTCCTCACCTTCGCCCAGCTCATCGAAACGGAGCAGGCATCACTGGTCAAACTCAGAGAGAGGCATGACGTGCTAGACACCCGCGCCGCCGCTCTCTTCTCAGTGCGCGACCTTTTCGCCTTTTGGGAGGCCGGCCTAGGCAAGCGCCGCAGCAAAGTCAGCACCACGTTCCGGAGCTACGTCCTCGGGCAGAGCCTGGACGAGCTGAACGCGCTGGTGTCCCAGATCCTCACCGTGCTGTACGAGGACACGCGGCACGCGCAAAATGTCGCCTCGGGAATCCTCCGAACGCTGTTCGAGCAGCCCGACGAGCAAGGTCCAGGGGTGGTCATCGACAAGAACCTCGACGTCGCCTCGTCCCTGTCCTACGCCAAGCGCAGCGGCGGGGAGCGCAAGCGCATCGACCTCGCCTTGTTCTTCGCGCTGCTGCACGTCAGTCACGGCCGCAGTCCGCACCGCGCGCGGTACATGCTGGTGGATGAGGTGTTCGACAGCCTGGATGCGGCGGGCCAGGCGGTTGTGGTGAGGTGGTGCCGGTACCTCATGTCGAGGATGGATTTCGTGGTGGTTATTACGCATAGCGAGCATATCGTTGGGCTGGCGACGAATGCCGGTGACGGGGACATGGAGGGGGTTGGGAAGGGAGTGGTGATCACGGCGAGGATGGGGGAGAAGGGAACGCAGGTGGATATTGATCGATGAACGTGTACCGTGGACTGGAGACCTGTTGGCTTGATGAGTAGCAAAGCAAGAGGATCCCCCAATGCCTATCACACACCAATGGCGTCTGATGTCTGGTCGATTCCCGCAATATCTACAGAGTGTGTGCGCGAATCTTTCGTCAAAGCAGACTGGCAATTTCTTCTCAACGGAAAAGCAGACGTGTCAGGGCTCGCCAGCGGCTGTGATGCCCCACTCGGTCATCCCATCGCGCCGAACACCGTGATGTTGGCCATCCAGACACTGTGTCTGGCATGAGAGACAACGATACCATCCCGACCCTCCTTGATCTCGAGTGAATCGAGCGGCCCGGCGGGGCGCAGCTGGCTGGACTGGGCTCGTATGCGGTCTGGGCAGGCCGCAGGATCGGCTGGCTTTCATTGGCACCCCCCCCCCAGGTGATCGTCTAATNNCATTGGGGGGGGGGGGAAGGTGACAACCCGTCCTTGCGGTGCATGTGGAGTGAGGGTGTCGAGGACGGGGCACGTGCTTCCTCCTCCGAGTCTTGGTCCAAGGTACCTGGAAGGGGTTCTCGCTATCCGTAGAGGTAGGTAGGTAGGTATATGAGGAATTCAGAGACGATTGTAAATGGACCGCAAGACATCTGGGAGTCGTAAAGGATTGGAAAACCAACTTATGGTGGAGGAACGGGGACATAGGAATAGACTTCAATTTAAATAAACCCGAGTGTACAAGTTCCGTAAACATAATCATTTCCTCTTGCTGCTTTTGAAGCTACAGCAAAGCCCCAAACGCAACTTTGATGTGTGTAGGAAGATTGGGGGGGGGGTAGAGGTTGGCGCTGAGTTTAGCATGACATTCACACCAAACACACGAGATCACACTCACTACAAGACAGCATAAGCATGGTATACAATCAAACTTTATACTTCCTCCACCTAAACGAACCAGAAAAGTATCCTTTTTCCGCTTTTTATCCTCTAGCTGGAGCCGCTGGAATGTCGAATTCAACGCAATCTCCGTTGATTCTCTTCAGATGTGAAACATCCGCCAGACCAATTCTGACTCCTTGACATATCCCATTGGAGGCGCACTGCCTTAACCCTTAGCGACGGTAGCCACCGCCATTACCATATCCACCCCGATCAGAGCCCCTGCCACCACCACCATACCCTCCTCGGCCGCCTCCATAGCGGTGGTCATCGCGACCAGGAGGAGGTGGCTGCGAGTATCCCTGGCCTTGGTAGCCACCACCACCACCACCACCACCGCCGCCGCTGCCGCCGCCATAGTACTGACCGGGGGGTGTCGGCGCGCCGTACCCACCGCCATTAGCGTAAGATTGAGGGTAGCCTCCCCCGCCGTTGTATCCTCCATAACCACCACCGTTACCGAAGTGCGCGGGCGGAGGCGGAGGCGGCACACCAGCTCCAAAGCCCGGTGCACCAGGCGGAGGCGGCATCCAACTCGGCGGGGGAGCGTTATACCCACCGCCGTTGCGTGGGGGAGCGTCGTATCTGTCGCGACCACCATAACCACCTCCTCGTGGGCCTCGATCGGAACCACCGCGGCCCTGATAGCCGCCGTTGGGGCCGTAGTTCATAGGCTCACTGCGGCCTCCACGATAGCCACCCCGGTTGTTGAAGGGCACGCCTCCGTACCCCCTGCCCGAGCGGCGGCCCTTGTTTCGGATGTCGTCGATGTCGTTGCGATCGAGGGCTGGAGTGGGCAGCTTTACCCCTCGAAGTAACATAGACTTGTGGGTGTGGGCGCTACTGGGCATCTCGTAGTTGACGCTGTGTTTCGTTAGTGTCGAAAATACTACAAAGGAAAGCCGTTACGGGGTGGATTTACCTTAAGGAGCGGTCGTAGTCAAGGTCTGGCATTGACTTCTGCTCGAGGGGGTATGTGAGAGCACCGTGGGGGAGGTAGTCTGCGATCTTCTCAACTTCGCCTGACAGACCCTCACTAAGCCTGGGATCAAGGGTGTATCTCGGTGCACCTTGCTTCTTCGAGTAGAAGTGAGTGATGATATCGTCGTAGAACACCGTATGACCATCTGATATAATCAACACATCATGGCCAACCTCATTCCGTGCAGCTTCCTCGGGACTCATATGAGGATACTTCTTCTCCATGGCGGTCAGGAGTCGGGGCATGTCGATAAAAGGCAGAAGTACGACACCCTGCCACGCCATCTTCTTCCCATTCAGATCGACTTCAAAGTCTTCAGGATAAAAGTCGATAATGTCGCTGTCGTCGTTGGTCATGAGGTCGTGGAAGACCTCGGGAATGGCGTGTCTCGAAGCTGCCGGCAGAACGCTCATGAGCTGTTCGTACGGCTTGGAGATCCGGCCCTTGCTGAAGTTGATCTCCATCTTGTCCAGATCAACGAAGTCTGCAGCGAATGGTGCGTAGTGGTAGGGGTAGTACCAGTCCCAAGACGGGCAGCCTTGAAAGTAGTACATGAGCACCCACGCCAGACCCTCGACATAATGTCTAGCCACCTTGTGACGAAACTCGACATCCTTGGGATCCACGTGAAATTTCTGTTCGTAGTACCGGTCCGCGTATCCTTCTTCCCAGAGTTTGACTGTGTCCACTGGTCCATCATCGTCAGTAGCAGTGCTTAAGCTGTCCGTGCCGGGGGTGCTAGCGCCATCTTGTTCAATGAGATCTGCCTTGCGCTTGGTCGCGCCTGACGGTGTGGCTTGTTCTTTTGGTCCCTCGCCATTGGTCGACTCCTCCAAGGGCTCAGCGGGCTTGGACATGAGCCCCTGGATCTGACTCTTCAACACGCTAGCCGCACTCTTATTTGCGGTGTTCGCGTTCTGCACCGCGCTTCGATTGACGACCATATCGTGGGTAATGGCCTTGCGAGGCGCTTCCAGGGGACCGGGCAAGCTCGAGATCGGCATGAAGGCTGCCTCAGGGGCCAATCCAGGCACCATATTATCGAGCTTCACCTTTTGTTTGTTTGCGCCCTGACCAGACTGATTCCTCCTGTTGCCACCTGCCCGGTTCTGCTCTTGGAGCTTCCTTCTCTTGAAACCAGCTTCTCGCCTATCTTCGGTTTCCTTTCTACGACGAAAGATCGCATCCTCTTGCTTCGCAAGTCCAGCCATAATGAGCTGCGCACGACCCAAGTCGCAATGCCCGTCCTTGGTAAGGAAACCGCCCATGTGAGGCAGGTTATCTTTCCAAATGGCGATGAGAGTGTCAATGCCGTTCTCCCGGATCTCAAGAGCAGGAAGATGAGGCAAGAAATCATTGCCCACAAAGAAGCACATGAAGACCCAGTCATCAATGGCACGCTCAATATCCCATTTGAAAGGGAGATTAGGCACATCAAGTTCGACAGCAAGGTACTCGCGGAAAATGGAGACATGAAGCCAAATGAAAGGCTTCAGAGGGTGAGCGTTGTCTTTGCCATCGAAGTCGGCCTCTCTGTCCTTGGCCTCGCCGCGGCAGTTCTGGGCATCGTGGCCTTTCTGTCCGCACAACTTACACATCTTGGCCTGTCCTTGCTGGGCAAAGACATCCTCACGTAGAACACGGAAGTGTGGCTCATGTGTAGCCAGTCCAAGCATGATAAGATCGGCGTCCAGACCATATATGACGTGCCGGGTGTTGGGGTCATGCTCTGGTGAAGAGCGTTGCGATCGAACGAAGTTCATGATCTTGTGTTCACCTTCTCCTGGGACAGTCGCATCTGATATGATGACCTTGATTTTAGCCCAGGCAGGGTCGGTGTTCAGCTTGTAGCTGCACCAGTATCTGAGACTGGCGGCCAGGATTTCCATGAAGGGTGTACCAGGCGTGATGGAATTGGAGTCAAAAGCTTTCTTGACTACCTCCTCGGTGGACTCTGCGGGATGGGAACCTCCGTTTTGTTGCTTGAGAAGAGTAAGCAATTGCTGCTTGTCTTCCTCTTTCTCTTTGGCTTCCTGAGCCGCACGGAAACGTCGGGAACGCTGCTGGTTCATCTTGGCACGAGGGGCGACACCATCTGGTGTGTGACGCGGAACTTAGCATATAAATGGGAAGAGGAGACAAAAAAAGAGAAAGAGAGGGGGAGGGGGGGGGTTCAAGTGACTTACCAACAGCGATCATGAGCAGCTTGCGCGGCCTTACCATGTTGACCACTCGGTCGGTGTATCTGAAGATCTCAACCATCATCTCCTCCTCATCCTTTGGTGGAGGTCTGTCCTCGGGATGAGAGCAGGGATGAACGATACCATTCATATCCAGGTACAGGTTGTCGAACTCTTCGCCGTTGGGGTTGGGACGAGTGGTATCAACAGGAATGACGGTGCCATCATCCATGGTCACAGGCTGGTCCTCGACTACCGGGGAAATGATCTTGGGGTACTTTGTGGAAAGCCATCGGAAGGCGGCGGGAATACCCATCTTGTCGAGGGTATAGTAGGTAGGGCTACGATGCCTCTACCAGGACCAGAAAACGCTGCTTCGAACGAGGCGGGCGAAAACGGCGCGGCGAACAGGTGGGACAGTGTCGCGTCGCAGAGAAACAGACGCGGTCTCTTGATCAAGACTAGTGGTACAGGTAGATAGGATGGGTGGCAGCAAGTCGAAATGCTGTGGTCGCGAAACCAATAGGCTGCCTGCAGTGTACACTGATCAGTCTACAAATTCCGCGGGTGCCAGCCAGAGTCTGATGCGACTCGAGATCGTGACTGGTTTGGTCGAGTCTCGTCAATGAGAGACTATGCTGCTCCGGGAGAGGCGTGTTGTAGAGGTTGGGCGAGAGCGGACCTCGATGGTGACGAAGAAGGTTGATGGAGTTCGTGGCCTTCGAAGTTTTGGCAGAATGCGACTTGACAATGACTTGAATGCAGAATCGCATTGCGGCTCTTACGGAGCCCCACTCGGCGGGCAAGGGTCTTACCGGAAACAGAATAGCGCAGTTATGACCCTAACCCTATCGATAATCATCCTTCAGAGATGGCAGTTGAAGTTCGTATATACATAGTAGGAGTACGGTTCCAAGATGAATTTCTTAGATATGTCATGGCGATTCAGAGTTCTCGACTCTCATAGCAAGAATCCGCAATTGTTTCTGCAAGGGATTACAGAAGCAGAAGCCCCCCCCCCCAAGGTCGGTTCGCCCAAGTTGGTTTAGTCAGGGATTAGGAGGCGGAGCAAGACCCCTGTGCTCCTCCCCCTTTTGCCCTGCGAGCAAGGCTCGGCGAATTGACGACGTGAGATGAATTGAGATCTGCCGGTCGGATTGCACTTCTCCAGATTCCAGCACGTCGGTCAAGATCTAGGCCATGTTGCAATGACAACCTAGTCACACTTCCTCTAAATCTACTATATTGGCCTCGCTCTACAACCCGACACTCTTTTGGACCTCCGGAACGCTCATTTGCCATTGTCTCAGACCATTGCTTGCGAGCGCGTTGGACCGACGACATCAAAAGCGCTGCTGTTCTCCCTACAACCACACATTCCAGCGACCGACCGAACCTTGTCTCCTCGACCGATCCCCACCGTAATAATAATCACCTACCCTGTATAATGTGTTGACAAACGATCTGTACACGCCGCGAGAGAAGACGTGCTTCTAGGTCAAGATGAACGGGGTCTCGACGACTAGTTATGCTTACGACGACGGCCTGGTGTCCAACACCCAGGCTGTCGGTCCGGGGCCCAAGCAGATCATGGCGGGATACAGGAAAGACGTGCTGAATGGCTTTGGCTCAGACAAGCCGCGCTATAATCCTGTGCGTTGCCAAACCGGAGTCTGCTTCGACTCCTCGTCGTCTTTTTACTAACAGGGCTTCTCGCAGTTGAATGTCGACGGGCCCCAGAGCTCCCCAAATGTTGACCTCAAAGACCCGATACAAGTCCACCTCCTGACCGAGACCGCCCTTTCGGACAGCAAGGCATGGGAGGTCTTGTCACAGGAGGAGGTAGACGATCTCAAGAAACAAATCCAGTCCTTGACGGTGCGCATCGAGCAAGCCAGGGCGAACCTGGCCATACAAACGAAATACCGTGATGCCGCGACAGCCATGACGAGGCTATACAATTCAGCAAAGAGAATGACCGTTGATCCGAAAGCAGCAGAGACGCAGATGGAAAGAGAGGCAAGCGAGCGGGCATGCGAGGAACTAGCTTCGGAGCTGTTCGACCTGGAAAAGCGTATCATGGAGCCACAACGGCGGCTGCTCCAACACACGGCGGGCATATTACAGCTCACGCATCGGGCCTCAAAGAAGAAATCTCCTGGCCCTACCGCCATGCACAACGGGGTGCCAGGGAGCCCGGAGAGCCTGTACACGTACACGAATGGGCGGAATAGCTTGCAGTTCTCGAACGACGACATAGACGACAGGAGTTTATACTTCCCATTGGACGATTCGGATCCTAGCCGCTCTCCGAAGAACGACATCACTATACCGCCCAGGTCACTTGTGCGGCAGCGGACAAACCAACTCATGGATGAGGTGGACATCCTCAAGAAGCAGAGTGCCGGACAGTTGGAAAAACTCACTTTCACAGAGCGAAGTCTTGAGGATCTCAACAATCGCCTGAGGGAGTTGGTGATCCAGATCAATCCCACAAAGAATGCGAACTACAAGCCAGTACCTGCCGGAGATGCGGAGCCTGGAGTCTTGGAAAGCCAGCTGGAATATTTGACGGAAGCTTTGTCAGTGATTCAGGATGGACAACAAGAACACCAGCTTCAGATGGCGGACAGCGTCAGGAAAGTTGACGACACTGCTGCGTCACTGAGGCAAGCAGAGGAACGCATGATTGTCTTGAACCGACAGGTACATGAAGTGATATCATCGGGGCAGGCGGAACACCCAACCCCGCCTGAAGCCACAGGTTCGGGACTTGATGAGCACTTCGACTGGATGGACAAGTCCATACCAGCTCTGCAGGTACAGCTCGAGCAATCTGCCGCATCCTCCGCCGGATTACAGCAGGCTGAGCAGGTCGAGACTGTACTTATTGGCCTGTGGGATATCATCCAGTCAGGCTACGCAGAGATCAATCGTCAAAGGGAAGCTCGGAAACAAGTCCGACTTGGGAAGGGACTCCCTGACGATGACGATGATGTGTCCGCGGATGAGTCCTTTGACTATACCGAACCCTATTCGCTGAATGCATTCTCTGCTAAGGTGCAGTGGCTGTTCCGAGAGGCAACAGGTTTGAAAGAGCAGAAGTCGGTCCTTAAGAGGCAGATCAGACAGCAAAGGGAGATGAACAGCAGAGGCGATGGCGACAAGGATGTCGAGCTCAAGAACAAAGTCGAGGAGCTCCAACGGGCAAAGAATCTGCTGGCCTTTTCCGAGGAGAATGTGCAACAGGCCAAGCGCGAAGCCGAGGAGACCCAGAAGAAGCTAGACCAAGCTCTGATCGACTTGGAAACGTTGCAGACCACCCATGTTGCCAACAATGTCAACAACAACGAGGAACAGCTCCGGGAACGGAACGCTAAGATCGTCTCCCTGGAGGCGGACAGCAAGGCCCTACAAGACAAGCTGGAAATCGTCGAGGCGCAGCTGGGCAGCATGAATGAGCAGCTCGCCGATGTAGAGAAAGCCAAGGAAACCGCAGCACAGGAAGCCCGCCACCTCGAGGAGGAGATCAAGACGCGCGACGAGGAACTGGAGCAGCTCAACATGACCGTGGTCGAACTTAAGACGGAGGTGACCATCGCCCGGGCCGAACTGGACGGTGCCTACGGGTCTCGGTCGGAGCGCGCAGCGGAGGCGGCTGCGCTGACCAAGAACACGCAGATGCAGGACATGAGGACGCAGATCGAGAAGCTCAAGAGCGAGCTGGCGGAGACGGTCAAGGAGCTGGAGACTGTGACCAAGGAGACGCTCGCGTCGGAGAGGGAGAAGAACGAGCTAGAGAGTCGCCTCGATGAGGTGACGTCCACGCGTGAGTCGCTGGAGACAGAGTTTGGCGCGCTGCAGAAGGAGATTGGGGCGATGCGGGAGAAACACCACGCGGAGCTCACCAAAGTGAAGGAGCAGCTCGATGCCGAGAAGTTCAAGGCCGGTCCCAACGCTGCTGGCACTGGCCCGAGGGCGGGGGCGACGGCGCTCAGCGAGCAGTTCCGCACGACGATGAAGGAGGAGAGAAAGAAATTCCAACTGGAATTGAGGGTACGTCTCTATCTCCTCCCTCCACCAGTGAAGTGTCCAAGCTAACAATTCTCACAGGAGGAGCAAGCCAAACGCGGAAGATTGGAGGAGGAGCTCCGAGCGCTCAGGAAAGCCGCGGGTGTTAGGAAGAGCGCGCTCAGCACGCGAGAATAGTAGCTGTTGACGGACGAGCGGCCGATGATGTTGCTTTCTGCTTTTTCGATACCAGCATGGGCGTGTTTAGATGTTTAATCTTTGAATGTTCGCTTCTTGGATATGTATTAGCGGCCGGATCAGCATGGGTAGCAGAGTGGTGAATACAGCATAGCACTTTGGTGGGGGGGAGTGACCCTCGGGAGCCAATTTTTGTTTCACAACAGGAACTATTGAGAGACTGTCTTGTCCAGCCCTGGGAGATTGTTCATTTGTCCTCGTTGTGCAACGTGATGTTGGCAAGATGGAGCATGTTGGAGGATAGACTGGAAAGGGGGTGGCGTTGCATATGCAAATGCGCCACTGCAGTCTTTCAGCCTCAAAGATGCTTGCGACCTTAGCACGCTTAGTTACAGGTAGTAGGTAGCCTGGCTTGCCTGGTTGCATGGCTGCCTGGTAGCGTCCCAGCACCCTAGCCCCTGCACCCTAGCGTCCCTGCAGGGCATGCCAAGTCCCACCTGCAGCCCTGGAGATACCTACCCGTTGCCACTTGATGAAGTGACGGCCACCACCCGAAGGAGCTCCTGACTGAGATCCTCCTCCCACAAACCACCACCGACCACCGACCACACGCTTCACGACACCTCACCGCCAGGGATCAAGTCGAACCCTTTGGGCCATTCCCGATGACGTAGTCTATGGCTTTGTCTTGGCCGGTCAATTGGATCTGAATCGACTTCCAATTGGACTCGATTCCTTCTTCGGCTACTCTCGTTCAGACGCCGTGGTTGTTCTCTTTCTTGGTGATCGTGCGTGTGCTATTTACCATCTCAACTGCAACTGCAACTGCCGACTATCCAGGTACATCCTCGAGCTCGACAGCCACCATGCCGAAGCAATACGTGATCCTTGGGCGCCCTGTGCCACGCCTCTCGCCCCGGCGCATCTCCGTCCTCCTCGCCAGCCTCGCCATCTTCGCCGTCTTCTCCCTCCTCTTCACCGCGCCCTCCTCCATCCCGGGTCCCTCGCTCTCCGCCTCCGACTACAAGTTCCCCTCCATCACCTCCATGAGCATCCCGAAATGGAAGTCCCTTCCCTCCTGGAACCCCTTCAAGCCGCCCTCACACGCGCCCGTGCGCCAGGCCAATGACACGGACGGCGAGTCGCACTGGTTCTCCGACTGGCGGTGGCTCGCCATCCCCTTCAGCTCGTCCTACACCCTGGACGAGGACCGCACCCTGCTGCCGGTCATGCAGAAGAGGACCGAGATTTATTGTTATTATGATACCTTGGTCAGGCGGGACCCCGCGGAGAAGGAGGCCGAGAGTGACATCTTGCTGTCGTGGCGCCGTGCGTGGTGGGCGCAGGGATTCCGGCCCATCATACTCAGCGAGCAGGAGGCCATGAACAATCCCATGTATGAGGAGCTGCAGCGCATGGTGGACATCGACCCGGCCCTGAAGACGGACGTGATGCGGTGGCTTGCGTGGGAGAATATGGGCGGTGGGTTGTTGGCGCATTATCTGGCCTTTCCGATGGGGCCGCATGATGATAATCTGTTGGCCTATCTGCGCCGGGGAGACTACCAGGGGTTGGCGAGGTGGGAGGGTTTTGGGGATGGCCTCTTTGCTGGGGCGAAGCAGGACATTACGGCGGCCATCAAGCTTGCTCTGCGCAGTCCGACGATGAAGGAGGCCAAGGACTTTCTTTCGACTCTGCCGGCCGACGACGAGGAGAACAAGAAGATATTCTGGGTGGACAAGACGCCCAAGTCGCTGGCTTACTACAACGCCGAGATCTTGTCCAAGAAGTATGAGAAGGTGGCCTCGGCCATCACTACGAACCGAGCCAAGGGCCTGGACCAGCTCAACCAGCTCATCAGCTCCCACCTACATCTTACCTGGCAAAACATTTTCCACAAGGGCATCTCCGTCCTGAAGCCTCTCCCCCAACATACCACGACCATGATCCAGCCAGCCGTCGAGCTAGCCAACCGGCTGCAGAAGTGCACCGAGTCACCCATGCAATCCTCCTGCCCACCCAACAACCCAAAATGTGCGCCCTGCGTAGCCTCGCAGCAGATACGAATCTCGAGCCCGCCCAGATACCGCAACACGACGGGCCTGTACACAATAGGCACGGTGCCGCACCCGTACACGCTGCACACGCTGAACGAGTTCCGACAGGACATCGACGTCGCCTGGATCCGCCGCAAGTGCCCGCGCGACAAGTGGCTGCACGAGGTCACCAAGGAGTACCTCGGCACGGGCGTGGGCGGTGCGGCCCGAGTCATCCGCTTCAAGGAGGCCGTGGCGGCTGAGTTCGCGGCGTCCAAGTCCATCTGGCTGTCGGCGGAACAAGAACTCCCTGACGATCTGGAGTGGCACTTCGGCTTCGAGATCCCCCTCGAGGGGCTCGACCAGGGCAAGTCCGAGACGCCGGTGCCGGGCCCGGAGAGGCGGCCGCAGCCGGAACACGATAAGCAGGACGGGCCCGTCGCGAAGCCCGAGGAGCTTTTGCAGGAGCCGGCGCTGCTGAAGCGGGCGAAGGATGTGATGGGGTCGACGAAGAACAAGAAGGATGTGGTGATCCGCAATGCGATGGAGGCGTGGAATCTGGCGGACACCGAGGCGTGGAAGTTTGCGAGGGCGTTTCTTGCGCGGGAGAGGGTCGAGAGATTGAAGTTCGAGCAGGAGGAGAGTAAATACGCTGGGGGTGTGGGGACGGACCTGGATACGAGGAGAGAGAGAGAGCATGGATAGAAGATGTTATAGGGGAGAGTCAAAGAGAGAGAGAGAGAGAGAGAGAGAGAGAGAGAGAGAGAGAGAGACTATGAAGGCCGGCCTAGACGGGTCGGACTGTGTTATCATTGTGCATCTGCGGTGTTGCGTTTACTTGCGTTTCATGATACCGAGAAATAGGGCATCGGAGTTTGAGTGGGACGAATTACGGTCTATGTCTGTGTTGGTCTTTAGAGGAATTCTACCTTGGTCTAGCATCTATCTATCAAGGCCCTTGCTTGCTTCCTTGTAGGCTGTGACTCTGGAAACAACAAGTCCACCGGGCAGCGCTCGCGCTATCCTAGCCGCAGCGGCACGGAATCGAAATCTAATCTCTCTCTCTCTCTCTGTGTGTGTCTCCGATGACGCCTCAGTTTCAACTTGGCTTGTTGTTGCGGCTACCCTGCTCGCTCTTGAGCTCGCGAATATGGCTGCTCAGCCAATACCCCTCGAGCTGCGTGGGAGTCATGTCCTTGGCTCCCGAGATGTTTCCACGGCACGAGGGCGTGCCGCAGTTGCAGCTGAAGGGCTGGGCCATATGCCATTCCGTGGACGGGTAGAAGAACTGTGAGGAGACGACGATATAAGTGCCTAGTCCGGCATCCCCAAGGGGGGGGGGGAGAGAGTTCAACTTGGAGGTCCATAGAGAGGGTGGGTAAGTTAGGTTAGGTTAGGCTAGGTTAGGTAGGTACGGACCGTCAGCTCATCACCCGGCTTGAGGCCCTTGGACCCGGCGAGCACTTGCATGCTATCGGTATCGATGATCTGGGAGGTCAGTCTCGGGCGGTCCACCCCGTCGCGATCGAAAGGTTG